>JAFEMH010002355.1:282500-350611 GCA_022495995.1 Adenophora triphylla var. japonica
TATTTTAGCCTTTGTTAATCAGTGGTTTTTTTTAGAAAAAGTTATAGAAAAAAAGATAGAAAAAAACTAAACAAATGAAAGTATATAGAAGAAAAGTCAAAAGAGGGACGGACTACCCTATATTTATTTTTTATTTTTTTTTAAATTTTTATTGACTAGAAAACAATATTTTAGCCTTTGTTAATCAGTGATTTTTTTTAGAAAAAGTTATAGAAAAAAAGATAGAAAAAACTAAACAAATGAAAGTATATAGAAGAAAAGTCAAAAGAGGTACGGACTACCCAATATTTATTTTTTATTTTTTTAAAAAAATTTTATTGACTAGAAAACAATATTTTAGCCTTTATTAATCAGTGGTTTTTTTTAGAAAAATTTATAGAAAAAAAGATAGAAAAAAACTAAACAAATGAAAGTATATAGAAGAAAAGTCAAAAGAGGGACGAACTACCCTATATTTAGTTTTTATTTTTTTAAAATTTTTTTATTGGCTAGATAACAATATTTTAGCCTTTGTTAATCAGTGATTTTTTTTAGAAAAAGTTATATAAAAAAAGATAGAAAAAAACTAAACAAATGAAAGTATATAGAAGAAAAGTCAAAAGAATGACGGACTACCCTATATTTATTTTTCATTTTTTTAAAAAATTTTTATTGACTAGAAAACAATATTTTAGCCTTTGTTAATCAGTGGTTTTTTTTAGAAAAAGTTATAGAAAAAAAGATAGAAAAAAACTAAACAAATGAAAGTATATAGAAGAAAAGTCAAAAGAGGGACGGACTACCCTATATTTATTTTTTATTAAATTTTTATTGACTAGAAAACAATATTTTAGCCTTTGTTAATCAGTGATTTTTTTTAGAAAAAGTTATAGAAAAAAAGATAGAAAAAAACTAAACAAATGAAATTATATAGAAGAAAAGTCAAAAGAGGGACGGACTACCCAATATTTATTTTTTATTTTTTAAAAAAAATTTTATTGACTAGAAAACAATATTTTAGACTTTGTTAATCAGTGGTTTTTTTAGAAAAGATATAGAAAAAAAGATAGAAAAAAACTAAACAAATGAAAGTATATAGAAGAAAAGTCAAAAGAGGGACGGACTACCCTATATTTATTTTTATTTTTTAAAAAATTTTTATTGACTAGAAAACAATATTTTAGCCTTTGTTAATCACTGATTTTTTTTTTTAGAAAAAGTTATAGAAAAAGATAGAAAAAAAAAACTAAACAAATGAAAGTATATAGAAGAAAAGTCAAAAGAGGGACGGACTGCCCTATATTTATTTTTTTTTTTTTTTAAAAATTTTTATTGACTAGAAAAAAATATTTTAGCCTTTGTTAATCAGTGATTTTTTTAGAAAAAGTTATAGAAAAAAAAATAGAAAAAACTAAACAAATGAAAGTATGTAGAAGAAAAGTCAAAAGAGGGACGGACTACCCTATATTTATTTTTTATTTTTTTAAAAAATTTTATTTACTACAAAACGATATTTTAGCCTTTGTTAATCAGTGGTTTTTTTAGAAAAAGTTATATAAAAAAGATAGAAAAAAACTAAACAAATGAAAGTATATAGAAGAAAAGTCAAAAGAGGCGGACTACCCTATGTTTATTTTTTATTTTTTTAAAATTTTTTTATTGACTAGAAAATAATATTTTAGCCTTTGTTAATCAGTGGTTTTTTTTAGAAAAAGTTATAGAAAAAAAGATAGAAAAAAACTAAACAAATAAAAGTATATAGAAGAAAAGTCAAAAGAGAGACGGACTACCGTATATTTATTTTTTATTTTTTGTTAAAATTTTTATTGACTAGAAAACAATATTTTAGCCTTTGTTAATTAGTGGTTTTTTTTTTAGAAAAAGTTATATAAAAAAAGATAGAAAAAAACTAAACAAATGAAAGTATATAGAAGAAAAGTCAAATTTAGAGACGGATACTAAATCTGTCTCTAAATTTTAGAGACAGATGTTGAATCTGTCACTAAATTAGAGACGGATTCAAAAATCTGTCTCTAAATTAGAGACGGATTAAAATCTGTCTCTAAAGTTTAGAGACAGATTCTGAATCTGTCTCTAATTTAGAGACGGATTCTGAATCTGTCTCTAATTTAGAGACAGATACAAAACCCGTCTCTAAAATTTAGAGACGGAATCTGAATCAGTGTCTAATTTAGAGACAGAATCAGATTCCGTCTCTAAATTAGAGACGGATTCGGATTTCGTCTCTGATTTAGAGACGGATTCAGATTCCGTCTCTGAATTAGAGACGGATTCATATTCCGTCTCTGAATTAGAGACGGAATCTGAATCCGTATCTAATTCAGAGACGGAATCCGAATCCGTCTCTGATTTTTGGTTCTGTCTCTAATCTGTCGCCAAATTAGCTACGGATTCCGTCCGTCTCTAAATTTCCGTCTCTAAATCCGGTTTTCCTTGTAGTGAAAGTGTAACTGAGTTGTGTGATTTTGATGAAGGTTTGGGAAACCTAGATAATCTTCCTGAAGCATCTCCCATTCTTGACTCAACTGTTCTCAATCATGAACAAGATTCATCAAATCTTCCATACATGGTTCCAAGAAACTCATCTCGACAAACTTACCATCCTCCGTGCCGACACTGCGAACCATCTCTCTCATCAACAATCAATCCAACCAACCAAGTCAACAGCAATCTCTCTCACTTCCAATCCAATTGACGAGGAAGAAAATATTCAAATAAATAGTCATCCCTTGACTGACCCTCCTCAAAATTTTCCCTTAGCTGACAGCCAACCCTTAGCTGACAGCCATCCCAATTCCTCATGTAACCCATCTTCTAGCCACCTTCCATCTCCATCCAATAATCCTCTTTCTCCTCCCAAAACCAATGATGAAACCACCATTACCCACATCATTCCACCCAATAAAGATCTTTACATCAGCCTTCAAATTGATAAAACCCCAGTTCCAGACAACATCCCTTTTCTCATGAGTGCATTCATATCCCAAGTAGAACCAAAGAAAATAAATGAAGCACTCCAAGATGCTGATTGGATTGAAGCCATGGAAGAAGAACTAGAGCAGTTTGAAAGGAACAAAGTGTGGCAACTTGTTCCTAAACCAAGAAATCAAACTGTCATTGGAACAAGATGGGTTTTTAGAAATAAGATGAATGAAGAAGGTGTTGTAGTAAGAAATAAAGCCAGACTGGTTGCCCAAGGATATAGACAAGAAGAAGGTATTGACTATGATGAGACCTTTGCACCTGTTGCAAGACTTGAAGCTATCAGGCTATTCCTTGCCTATGCTTCATTCAAAAAGATGAAGATATTCCAGATGGATGTCAAGAGTGCATTCCTAAATGGAGTTTTAAATGAAAAGGTCTTTGTATCTCAACCCCCTGGATTTGAGCACCCAAAGTTTCCTGATCATGTATTCAAACTGAACAAAGCATTGTATGGGCTTAAACAAGCACCAAGAGCTTGGTATGATACCCTATCTAGATATCTCCTTGGCAAAGGATTTACCAAGGGCCATATTGATAATACCTTGTTTATCAAAAAATATGGTGATGATCAGTTGCTCATCCAAGTCTATGTTGATGACATCATCTTTGGCTCATCAAATGAGGACTTGTGCACTGAATTTGGAGATATTATGAAGGATCAGTTTGAAATGAGCATGATTGGTGAGCACACCTTCTTCTTAGGACTCCAAGTCAAACAAATGAAGGAAGGAATCTTCATCAACCAAGCCAAATACACAAGGGATATGATCAAGAAGTTTGACATGCAAACTGCTTCCCCTGCCAAAACACCCTTGTCAACCACAACCAAACTCCATGCTGATCTAGATGGTCAAAGTGTAAATCCAACACTTTACAGAAGCTACATTGGATCTCTTCTTTATGTAACAGCTTCAAGACCTGACATTATGTTTAGTGTATGTCTTTGTGCTAGATTTCAAGCTAATCCCAAGGAATCTCATCTCTCTGCTGTCAAGAGAATTCTAAGATATCTCAAAGGAACCCCTAATTTTGGCTTGTGGTATCCCACTGAATCTCCATTCTCTCTAGTTGGATTCACTGATTCTGACTATGCTGGATGTAATCTAGATAGAAAATCTACAAGTGGTGGATGCCAGTTTATTGGCTCAAGAATCATTTCATGGTCAAGCAAAAAGCAAACCTCAGTAGCCACCTCAACACTGAGGTGAGTACATTCTTTGCGAGGCTTGTGTTGTTCACAAATTCCCTATCTTAAAAGTCAACTTCAAGACTTTGGAATTGTATTATCCAACATTCCCATCTTCTGTGACAACTCAAGTACTATTGCCATGACAGAAAACCCTGTCCAACATTCAAAAACAAAGCATATTGAGGTAAGACACCATTTCATCAGGGATCATGTTGAAAAAGGGAATATCAACCTTGCAAAAGTTTGCACTGATGATAATGTCTCTGATATTCTCATAAAAGCCATGAATGAAAAGAGATTTGAGACATTAAGAGCCATGTTTGGTATGATAAATTTGCCAAAATAAAAAGTTGTTCTTCATAAATAAAAAGAGGCTTACATTCTGGGTAATGCTGTCACAATGTTGCCTGACAGCTATTCCCTCATAAACATTCCTGATAGCCATCCTCTGATAGCTATCTTTCCAAAAACCATGAAAAACAAAAACAACAACAAAAACATACAAAAACCCTTGAAATCTCTCTCTCTCATCTTCCTTCACCCAACAAAAGCTTCCTCCAAACCATACAATCTTCAAAACCAGCTCCCCTCTTCAAACCCACACCTTAGCTGTCAGACATTCTTTGGAAATGTTACAGTCTCTCCAGATCCTCCTCAAGCACTCATTCCTTCATTTCTAGCCTCCTGAGTTGATTGCAAGGTCTGTTGATACCTTTGCAACCATATTGGGTGCCTCTCCAAGAAAGGATCAATGGAAGTAACTGAATATTGAAGAGAAGGACTTGCTCTCCTTGGCCACCACTCCTCAACTGCATCATATGGCTTAAGCAAACCCTCCATTGGAGTCACAAAGCTAAAATCTCCAGAAAAAGAGCCATTCCCTTCAACTGCAAAAGGTTGACCAACACTTGACTCCACTCTCTCCACAGCAGGAACTCTAGCAGGGCTAAAGCAACCTATAACCTGGTTGAATAGGTATGAGATTGTTGAAGAAGGAGAGATATGCACTCCAGCAAAGTTATCTCCTCTCCCCTCCAACAATCCAACTCCTGGAGAGAGTGAATCCCTACTCACTGGAGTATACAGCTTCTCAGGCTTACCTTTTTTCTTGACAGCTAAGCTCCTTTCCATTGCTGTCTGAGCCCTATCTTGCTTAACCAATTCCCCCAATGTATAAACCCTTTCCACCTTATTTTTTCCCTTACTAGTCTCCCCCTGATCAACCTTGATTGTCTTTCCAAAGAGCCTTAATCCCTCTCCCTCTCTACTGTCAATTTTCTCTCTGACAGCTATCTGCTTATCACCACAATCCTGATCCTCTCTCACTCTCTTGTTCTTACCTTTGTCTCTCTCTCCCTCTGAACTTTCAAGAACATTGAAGGACTCTCTCTCTATCACCATTTTGTCCCCACTCAAATCATCCTCACAATTCTTCCCAAAAACCAACTTTTTTGCTGTTTGAGCCATAATTTTTGGGTTAAACTTTGAAGAAAATCTACCCATTTGTGTTTGTAAAACAATCTGAATATATTTCCTCTAACGTTGTCATTGTTTTATAGACAATTTTCACCTAGCTATCTCAGACAGCCATCATCATTCAAACTAGACTTAACTGTCAGAGTTTTCTTTCAAACAGCTAGGTTAAAGCAACTTTTATGTGATTTGATCGTGTTAATTGCTCACAATTGTCACTTCCTTTGCCGTCTCTTCCCCTGCAAAGCTTCTTGAAAAAGGGAATGTTCTTCTTGTGTTTTGTGGGAATTAATGTCTCAACGTGGGGAAGGGTAAAAACCACTGTTCATATGAACAGTTACTTAACTTTGAAACCCCCAATGCCCATTAAAACCCACGTTCCACTCATCATTTATCTCTCTCTCTCTTTCGCAATCACCAAAATTCCTATTCCATTAACCCTCAGTTTAAAATTCATCTCTTTCCCTCTCTAATACAAACATCGTATTCCTTCAACCCTAATTCCTTTAAATCATCAATGGCAGACTCCAAAGCTATTTACCCAGATGCTCATGGTTATTTCATCAAACCTAACTTTTATGAGACTGAAGTTGGAATCCACATCAAAGAACTTCTTGAGGTAAATGAATTAATTGATTTTATGGGAGCTAGACCTCCAATCTATGAAGAACTATGCAGAGAAATTTATTTGGTGGGCAACAGAAACAGAGAGAACAACTCAATAACTGCCACCATAGATAATGTAAAAATTACCATTACTCAAGAGATGGTCAGTAAGGTCTATGGGATTCCAAATAAACAAGATGCAGTGAAAAATATTTGGGATAGAGGGTCAGACAGATTGAAGACAGTTTATGAGAAATTTCTTGGTATTAAGGTCCCTGACTTCAAGGCTGTCCAAGACAAAGCAATGGTGAAAAACAAAGATGATATCTTCAAGTCAACCCTGATGGATGTGGTCAACAAAGCCATTGATGGCAAGCAATCCTCATTTGATCAAATGGGATCAAATGAATGGAAGCAATTGCTGAGCTTGATGACCAAGGACACAAACTGGTGCATTGTCCTTCTTCACAACTTTCAACTGGCAGTCTCAAACTCTACACTCAAGTTCAAAAAACAAGGTGGGAAGATGAACAACTTCAGGTTTATGAGTGGAATTCTTCATGATCTAATCCCTAAGCTCAAAACTCCTCTACCCAAGAAGTGGCTCAAAACAGTGAAGCTGTCAGAAACAAGATGTTTCAATGAAAGAACCTTTTCATTAAAACAAAAGAAAGGAATTGCTATGAAAGCTGGAGATATGAGCCTTGAAAGTTTCAAAGAAGCCCATGAAAAGTTGCTTGAAGAAACAAGAATAAAGATGGAACACTGGAAGGAGTTGATTGCATTGGCTACAAGTAGGAGAATAAAAAGGGGAGTGAAGACCAATGTCAAGAAAACAGGGGTGTTAAAGAAGACTGTGGTATCTCCTAGCAAAAAGGGCAAGGATGTTCAGATAGCTGACAGTGAAACTACCCTGTCTGACAGCCATGATAAGGCTCATGAAGAAAGAGATGCCATTGACAGTCATGAGGTTGACACAATGCGTCAAGATAATGTTGGTGATGATACCATAGACCCTCAAGAGCTTCAGGCAGCCATCAACCTATCCAAAGCTGTGCACAAAGGCAAGGAAGCTCTGACAGCTATCCCCACCAGGCAGACAGCTACCAGATCCAAGGTACAATCCTCCTTATCCATTCCTTCTGAAACTTTGCCAAAGAAAAGAAAACTAGAAAAGAAAGCCCCCAAGGCCAAGAAAACCAAAATAACTACCCCTTCCATTTCTCCTAAATCCACTTCTGTCAGTCCAAGAGTGGACAAGTCATCAACACCTAGCTCAGGTCACCAGTCAGCCATTGAAGCCATCCTTAACCTTAAAGAACAATCTGAGAAGCAACCTTTAAGGGGGAACACTGATGAAAACATCCCCTCTACCCAACCTGAACAATTAGCCAAAATCTTAAGAGCCATTGATACTATTGAGTTGGATGGGAATCCTGATACTGAGAAGGCTGCTCTCATTTATCTTGAGGATGTTCTTAGTAAAGAGGAGACTGTGATTGCCATAGATAAACTCAGGTCTAGGCTTATCAAGAAAATAAGTGGACCAGGAGAGTCATCTAGTAATCCAAAGGTGACAGCTATGGATGAAGATATCCCAATCATCCCTTCCATTTCTGAGACTGAGGCTGTAAATGAACCTTCCCCAACTGTTGAAATTGATAGGGGGAATCTTGATAATATCACTGAGGTCATTCAAAGTTTTAAGAAAGTTGGTGTTGAAATTGATCCCAGTAATGTCTCAAAAGGAGAAACAATCCTTAATGCTTGCAAAGGACTTGTGTTTGATGGAACACCAGAAAATGAGGCAGTCCTTATATCCATCCTTGAGCAAAAATTGACCAAGGGAGAAGTCAGGGCAGCTTTGAATCTTCTGAAATCCCAATTTTGCTCTGATCTCCTCAAGGAAAGTCTTGATCATTCATCTGTCTCAATCCCAACTTTTTCAACCCAAGCCTCTGCACCTTCCAAACCAATTTCTCCAATCCCTGAAAATGAACCTTTTGAAGCCTCTCCTCAAAGTCCAATTCTAGCTGGACATGGTCAAGATATGCCTGACAGTGATCCCATTCTTGACAGTCCTGACAGCCATCCAAGCCACTCCATTCCTCCAACTCCCAATCAAGCCTTCCTTCCCAAAAAGGAACCTTGGATGCTTAACTGTGGCATTGACTTTTCAATCTCTTCAATCAAAGCAGCAAAAACCAGGTTAGCCAATGTGACCCATTTGTAGGTGTTAGTGCCCTAGGCCTATAGAGATAGACCTTATGTAATGTCATTGTTCATTTATATATGAGATTGTTTATTTGATTATTATATGTGTTTGCATGTTTAGTTATAATAATCGTGTCCCTAGTAATTATGAAGCACTAGTATGAAGTCTAATGGATAATCATGTGATGATTATATGCATGGAGATGCACATTAGATTCATGGGTACTTGTTAGAGAACAAGGTACTGGACTTGACCCATTATGAGATTTATGTCATGGTCATATATCATAAATAAATCTCATATAGTCATATCATTGATATCCTTTGACCTGAGATTATCATAGTCTTCCACTCGATGAATATCATGTTTGATATAGTTTAACGTTGTCTTTAACCGGACAACAATAAGGGCTATTATTGGCATGATATGATTCTTGTTGGGAAGAATGATAAGTCAAGATGGAAACTTGTCCCTCGTAAAGAGAGATGTTTGCTTGGCCACTCGTGAGTAAGATTGATGTAGTGCATGGCCATGCCCGAATGAATTAATATGATTAATGTCATTCGATTAATCAATTTACTTGGTAACGAGAAAGCATTGAACAATATGAGTTGACGTGGACCATGACTCATGTTCAATATAACATCGTGTGACAATGGGATTGTGATATGTTCTATGTAGGAAAATCGAACTTGATATTATATTATTTGGGTAGGCATGATGGCTTGCTAGAGTCCGCTCATATCTTATGAGGATCGATGTGATCGAACTCATTGCCAACATAATATAGTCCTATGGGGTCACACGCATCGAACGAATTGTCAAAAATGAATTATGGATTTCTGGTGTGTTGGGCGACCGCCCAAGGTGCTATGGGCGACCGCCCATGTTATTTGAAAACCGGGCATTGGAGACTGTCATGATGGGCGACCGCCCTTGTCCTTATGGGCGACCGCCCATGTTGGTTTTGAATAAGGGATTAAAACTCTGGACACATGGGCGACCGCCCATGTCCTGATGAGCGACCGCCCATATGGGTTTTCGGAGGAAGGGATTAGGCGCTGGACACATGGGCGACCGCCCAGGTCCCTATGGGCGACCGCCCATGTACCCTAAATGCTGAAACCGTTTTTCTCAAGGGTTTTTAATAGGGCATAGTATTTATAGAGTATAAATACTCTCCTTCAATAACCCTAGCAGCCAGTTCCGATTTTGAGCCTTGAGAGAGACAAAATAGAGAGAATTTTTTCAATTGTGAATTGAAAAACATCTCATCAATTCCATAATTCATCATATATTGAAAAGGTTTCAATCAAGGGATCTAGCAATCCTCCTAGAAAGAGTTCTAGGGTTCGTTCATCGCGTGGATACTCGTAGAGGATCTTCGCTTCTCAAGATCATTTGTTCGTGATTCAAGGATCGTATATTGAAGACTTGCTAATTCTTCAATCTGGAGTTAGACTACGTATATCAACGACAAAGGCATTCAAGGTTGGTAACCCTAATTCATATTTCTGAATTACTCATCTAGAACGGATTCTAGGGCTTTGGGTATTCGAGTTATTTGCATTATTCCACTGCGCATGGACCCTCGAAACCCAACAGTGGTATCAGAGCCCCGTTCATGATGTTTAGTTAGATAATCATGATTATTGTGTAATGTGATTATATGAATTTTCATGATAAATATGATTTGGAATGTGAAATTGTATGAGTATTACTTGTGAAGTAATTGTATATAGTGATATACCATGATTATGAAATTGAAATATGTGATTAACATGATTAATCTAGGTTATGGGATGTCAATTTCATTTATATGATTAATGTGATTAATCTAGGATATTTGTGAAGTATTACTTGGTATATGGGCTGGACACCAAAACCTTCCCCACAGGCACTTCGATGGAAGTGTGGGATAACCTTGGAGCACGTGGCCGCGTACTAGTAATTACTGATCAAATGTGATTTGTGTTGTATCATTCCATGTTCATAATTATGCTCATATAGTTTTTCATGAATCAACCTTGCCATGTTAATTGATAAACATGAAAAATTGAACCTTCTTTGAAATTTTGAGTTTGTTTATGCTACCCACTTTAAACACTTGTGAGTACATGGGTAGTTTTATGTAGGCTCGCCATAGCGAGGTACATTAATTCTATCTTTGTATGATCAAGATGAGCAAATAGTGATTGCTATACGTTTAAAATGGTTGAACTCAATAAGGCTATCAAAATAGCTTTTGGGCCTAAGGCATAAGATGAGATTAAAACATGTGACATATGATGTCTATAATCTCATAAAAGATCTAAGAGTCATATGTTGATATGATTGATAAATGTTATCTACCTTTTTAGTTTAATTTTGAGCAAATCGTGCCATAGCCGACTTGAAATTAAATTAAAGTTGGGTCTTAGCCTATTAAATTATATTATGCATGTTTGTATATGAAGGTTATATAATTTAGTGGGAGTATTTGTGAAATACATTATTTAATCTCTTAAATGAAATTGGTGCTCATATATGTTTATATCTTGTTGCATATCTTTGTAGATCAATGGCCGCTAACACTAATCGTAATTTGTCACTGCGATCGGTCCTTGAGAAGGACAAGTTAGAAGAGAATGGCAACAACTATGTGGATTGGATTCGCTGTTTGAGAATTGTTCTCAAACAAGAAAGGAAGTTGTACATTCTCGATGGACCCATTCCACCCGAGCCCGCCGCTAATGCATCTAAAGTGAAAGGGACCAACATAAGAAACATGTGGATGATTCTATAGATGTTGGTTGCACGATCTTTGGCTACTATGTGTAAGGCCCTTCGTAAGGACCTTGTACACATGGAAGCTTATGATTTGGGAAATCATTTAAAGGAAATGTTCCAATGCAAGCACGTCAGGAAAGGTTTGACACAATGAAGGCTCTTCATTCATGCAAGATGATTGAAGGACAACCTGTTGGGCCTCATGTGTTGAAAATGAAGGGTCACCTCGAACATCTTGAGAGGCTTGGGTATCCTATCCAGTTAGAGCTGGCTACGGATATGATATTGCATTCACTCCCTGAAAGTTATAATCAGTTCGTTCTGAATTATAACATGAATGGGATGAATAAATCTCTGTCTGAATTGCATGGGATGCTAAAGAATGCGGAGAACAATATTACCAAGAAAACCAATCAAGTGTTGATGGTGAATAAAGGAAAGGGGTTCAAAAACAAGGGTAAAGCAAAAGTTGCTAAACCGGAGGCAAAGGTTGCCGTTGCTGAGAAGCCTAAACCCAAATCCCAAAAGGATGCGGTATGCTACCATTGCAATGAAACTGGGCATTGGAAGCGTAGAATCGCAAAGCTTATCGGAAGGGTGAAGAAGAAGGGCAAATGTGATTGCCACGACTTCGTGTATCTATATGATAGATGTTCTACTTTCTACTTCTAGTTCTTGGGTATTAGATACCGGATGTGGATCTCACATTTGTCTAAATGTGCAGGGACTTAAGAATAGAAGGTCGCTCAAGGAGGGTGAAGTAGATCTGCGGGTTGGAAATGGAGCAAGAGTTGCTGCATTGGCCGTAGGACTTACGAAGTCACTTTACCTAGCGGATTAATTTTAGTTTTAAATAACCTGTTATTATGTTCCGGATTTGAGCGTAAACATTATTTCTATTTCATGTTTAGACAATGAGGGTTACAATTTTCTTATTGCGAATAAGAAATTTTCAATTTATTTGAATGACATGCTTTATTGTGTTGCTCATTCTTTTAATGGCCTTTATGTCTTGGATGTTGAAAATAATGTTGAGAATGTTTATCATGTTAGTAAGAAATCTAAACCAAATGATGTGAACAACACATACAAATGGCATTGCCGTCTTGGTCACATAAACGAGAAGCGCGTATCTAAACTCCATAAAGATGGATATTTAGACTCATGTGATTATGAATCATATGATGTTTGCGAGTCATGTTTATTGGGCAAGATGACTAAAGCTCCTTTTACTAAGAGTAGTGAAAGGGCTAGTGATTTATTGGCTCTCATACATACTGATGTGTGTGGCCCAATGAATAGCATTGCTAGGGGAGGATTTCGGTACTTCATAACGTTCACTGATGACTTCTCCAGATATGGCTATGTCTATCTGATGAAGTACAAAAGTGAAGCATTTGAGATATTCAGAATATTTCAAAATGAGGTACAAAATCAACTTGGCAAAACTATTAAAACCATTCGATCCGATCGAGGTGGTGAATACTTAAGCCAAGAGTTTGACGATCATCTGAAAAGTTGTGGAATTGTTTCAGAACTTACTCCACCCGGAACACCACAATGGAATGGTGTATTCGAGAGGAGAAATCGAACTCTATTAGATATGGTTCGATCGATGATGAGTCAAGTGAACCTTCCTATTTCTTTTTGGGGACATGCACCGGAAACAAATGCTTTCACGCTTAATAAGGTCCCTACTAAATCGGCTCCTAAAACCCCACATGAGATGTGGTATGGAAGAAAGCCTAGCTTATCTTTCATGAAGATTTGGGGTTGTGAGGCTTATGTAAAGAAATTAGTTTCTGAACATAAACTTGCACCTAAATCTGATAAATGCATTTTCGTTGGTTATCCTAAGGAAACGAAAGGATATCTATTTTACAACCAATCCGAGAACAAAGTGTTTGTTGCTCGAAATGGTGTCTTTCTAGAGAAAGAGTTTCTCTCTAAAGAAACTAGTGGGAGTAAAATTGATCTTGAAGAAATTCAAGAACCCGAAAATGACAAGGAACCGATAGTAGAGACGGAACCAAGTTCACAAGCCGTTGTGGAACCGGTTCAAGATACACAAGTTCTTCGCAGATCGGATAGGATACGATCCGAACCTGAGAGATATGGATTTCTCATGACGGAAAGTAATGAAGTAGAAATCATTGAGAATGATGAACCTACTTCCTATCAAGAGGCGATGTCCACTCCCGATTCGGACAAGTGGCTAGGAGCCATGTAATCCGTGATCAAATCCATGTACGATAATCAAGTTTGGAACTTGATTGATCCACCTGAAGGTGTAAAAACCATAGGGTGCAAGTGGGTTTTCAAAAAGAAAACCGACATGGATGGGAAGGTACATACTTATAAGGCTAGGCTAGTTGCTAAGGGGTATAGGCGGATTCATGGCGTTGACTATGATGAAACCTTTTCGCCCGTAGCAATGCTTAAGTCTATTAGAATCCTAATTGCCATAGCCGCATATTATGACTATGAGATATGGCAAATGGACGTCAAAAACAGCGTTTCTTAACGGAAACCTACTTGAGGATGTATACATGATACGGCTGAAGGATTTCTCGATCCAAAGAATTCTAACAAAGTGTGTAAGTTGCAGAGATCCATTTATGGATTGAAGCAAGCTTCCCGGAAGCCGGAATCTACGTTTTGATGAATCGAGTCAAAGAGTTTGGCTTCATCAAAAACGAAGATGAGCCTTGTGTATACAAGAAAATAAGTGGGAGCATAGTCCTATTTCGGTGCTATATGTCGATGACATCTTGCTCATTGGAAACAATGTTCCTGCACTTGAGACTGTTAAGTCTTGGTTAGGAAAATGTTTTTCAATGAAAGATATGGGTGAAGCGGCTTATATCCTTGGTATCAAGATCTATAGAGATAGATCAAGAAGGATGATTGGTTTGAGTCAAAGTACGTATATTGACAAGGTCCTTAGAAGATTCCGCATGGAAAATTCTAAGAGAGGGAACTTGCCAATGGGACATGGCATTACTCTTAGCAAGACTCATTGTCCTAAGACAAATGATGAGCGAAAGAGGATGAATGATATTCCATATGCTTCGGCAATTGGATCTATCATGTATGCCATGTTGTGTACTAGACCCGATGTCTCGTATGCTCTAAGCGCAACGAGTAGATACCGGTCTGATCCTGGTGAGAACCATTGGATAGCTGTCAAGAATATCCTTAAGTACTTGAGAAGGACTAAGGATGTATTCTTGGTATTTGGAGGAATGGAAGATGATCTGGTTGTAAAGGGTTACACAGATGCAAGCTTCCAAACCGACAAAGATGACTTTAGATCGCAGTCTGGTTTTGTTTTTATGCTAAATGGAGGTGCCGTTTGTTGGAAGAGTTCCAAGCAAAGCACTGTTGCTGATTCTACAACAAGCCGAATACATAGCAAAGATCGGATCCGGCTAAGGAGGCGGTTTGGATCAAGAAGTTCGTTAGTGACTTAGAAGTCGTTCCGAGTATCACTAACCCGATAGAGCTGTTCTGTGACAATAATGGTGCTATTGCCCAAGCAAAAGAACCAAGGTCACATCAGCGATCCAAACACATTTTGAGACGTTTTCATCTCATACGAGAAATCTGTGAAAGGGAGGACGTCAAGATATGCAAAGTACCAACGGATGACAATATTTCGGACCCTCTCACCAAGCCTTTGCCACAAGCTAAACATGATGGTCATGTTAGGTCCATGGGTATAAGATACATGAGTGACTGGGCCTAGTGCAAGTGGGAGACTGTAGGTGTTAGTGCCCTAGGCCTATAGAGATAGACCTTATGTAATGTCATTGTTCATTTATATATGAGATTGTTTATTTGATTATTATATGTGTTTGCATGTTTAGTTATAATAATCGTGTCCCTAGTAATTATGAAGCACTAGTATGAAGTCTAATGGATAATCATGTGATGATTATATGCATGGAGATGCACATTAGATTCATGGGTACTTGTTAGAGAACAAGGTACTGGACTTGACCCATTATGAGATTTATGTCATGGTCATATGTCATAAATAAATCTCATATAGTCATATCATTGATATCCTTTGACCTGAGATTATCATAGTCTTCCACTCGATGAATATCATGTTTGATATAGTTTAACGTTGTCTTTAACCGGACAACAATAAGGGCTATTATTGGCATGATATGATTCTTGTTGGGAAGAATGATAAGTCAAGATGGAAACTTGTCCCTCGTAAAGAGAGATGTTTGCTTGGCCACTCGTGAGTAAGATTGATGTAGTGCATGGCCATGCCCGAATGAATTAATATGATTAATGTCATTCGATTAATCAATTTACTTGGTAACGAGAAAGCATTGAACAATATGAGTTGACGTGGACCATGACTCATGTTCAATATAACATCGTGTGACAATGGGATTGTGATATGTTCTATGTAGGAAAATCGAACTTGATATTATATTATTTGGGTAGGCATGATGGCTTGCTAGAGTCCGCTCATGTCTTATGAGGATCGATGTGATCGAACTCATTGCCAACATAATATAGTCCTATGGGGTCACACGCATCGAACGAATTGTCAAAAATGAATTATGGATTTCTGGTGTGTTGGGCGACCGCCCAAGGTGCTATGGGCGACCGCCCATGTTATTTGAAAAACCGGGCATTGGAGACTGTCATGATGGGCGACCGCCCTTGTCCATATGGGCGACCGCCCATGTTGGTTTTGAATAAGGGATTAAAACTCTGGACACATGGGCGACCGCCCATGTCCTGATGAGCGACCGCCCATATGGGTTTTCGGAGGAAGGGATTAGGCGCTGGACACATGGGCGACCGCCCAGGTCCCTATGGGCGACCGCCCATGTACCCTAAATGCTGAAACCGTTTTTCTCAAGGGTTTTTAATAGGGCATAGTATTTATAGAGTATAAATACTTTCCTTCAACAACCCTAGCAGCCAGTTCCGATTTTGAGCCTTGAGAGAGACAAAATAGAGAGAATTTTTCAATTGTGAATTGAAAAACATCTCATCAATTCCATAATTCATCATAGATTGAAAAGGTTTCAATCAAGGGATCTAGCAATCCTCCTAGAAAGAGTTCTAGGGTTCGTTCATCGCGTGGATACTCGTAGAGGATCTTCGCTTCTCAAGATCATTTGTTCGTGATTCAAGGATCGTATATTGAAGACTTGCTAATTCTTCAATCTGGAGTTAGACTACGTATATCAACGACAAAGGCATTCAAGGTTGGTAACCCTAATTCATATTTCTTAATTACTCATCTAGAACGGATTCTAGGGCTTTGGGTATTCGAGTTATTTGCATTATTCCGCTGCGCATGGACCCTCGAAACCCAACACCATTTCCCAGAAATTGCAAACCCCTTTACCTATCCAAATTCTTGGGAACTGTCAAGAAATGGTTTGATTATGGTGGCAAGAAATCTGGCTGGATTAATTTTCTTTGCCTATGAAGAATGGAGAGTGTCAAGGACTTCATCAACCTCCCATTTTGTTCATCAAATCCCTTCATTCCCAAAATTCATCACTCCCAATACACTCATTGATTGGGAAATTCTCTTTAGCCAACTTCTCTCTCCATCACTCAATTCTTGTCTCTTCATGCCAAAAGGCTTAGTTTTCACTTTGTGCATTGAACTTGCCAAATCATTCTTTCTCTCTCTGTTTGAACAGAAGTGTACCATTATGCTTTTCATAAGCAAAATTGTCAATATCTTTCCCCCAACCCTTAATCCAGGCATTGAGCCCTATCTCTCACCCTTCATCACTGTTGATCCCATTCTCTTCAACTCTCCCAATGAAAACTCTCATTTCATGAAACTGATCTCTATTCCTGAGATCAAAGAGTTCAGAGCATCCATTGCTGTCAGCCAAAGCAGAGCTCATACTGTTATTGATCTTTCATCAGACTCTGACAGTGATGATGATGATGATGATCTTTCAAGCCCACATCAAGTCTCTCCCATTATCATTCCATCTTCTACCATTCCCAACCCTCCTCAACAATCCTTTCAAATGTCCCCTATTCCTCAAGCCCCAGTTCATTTGTCTCCTGTTCCTCAACCAGATCCATCCCTTGTGCCCAAGATAAGCAAGAAAGCAAGGAACAAGAAGAAGCATCTGTGGGGTACAATGAGGATAAGAAATGATCAGATGCCTCTCACTAGAGCACAACTGAAAGCAAAGGAAGATAAGTTCTTCAAGTATGATGAGAGGATGACTTGGGAATGGAACAATGAGTTCTATTACAGAGGAGTTGAACCTGAAATGAGAAGAGAACTGGAGGAAGAAAGAAATGAGCTCCTTTCAGCAAGACAAGAAAGAGAAGAATTTTATGATCAACTTGCTGATGATTGAATTGTATTTTGTTGAAACTCTTTTGTGGTTGAAACAATCTTTTGTTTGATTTTGTGTTTGAATGGCTGTAATTTGTGAACTTTTCTCATTTTGAGATCAAATCAGAGTATTTCAATCTCATTATGATAAATTGTGCATGATATGAATCCCTGAATTACTTCTTTCATTTATATTTCTATTAAACTATGAAGACATGTTCTAAATAGATCTTCCTTTACCAAAAAGGGGTAAATTGTTAGGACCTAACTTTGATCAATGTCTTAGTTAGTTGGTTTTGATAAAGGAATATATATATAGAACAGGGTTTATATCAAAAGAGGAAGACTGTCAGTCATGATCCTTTACTCTGACAGCTAAGTCCAGACTGACCAAATCAAACTTCATATTCATTCCTCAGTGTATCTGACAGCTATGAGTTTGATAGTTATAATTCTGTTGTATACAATGATTACAATCAATCAAAAACAAGAATCATATTCACTCTAAACCATCAAGATCATCAAAGTGCATCTCAGTCCTTATTAGAGAACATCTCTGATAGCTAAGCCTTGTATGATCTGACAGCCATGTCTTCATCCCTCTGATAGCCATCACTTTGTCTCAATCTCTGGTACCACAATCTCAACCAAAGTGGAACCTGGATCTTCACAGCTGTCAAATTCACCATTGAAGACCAATGAAGACCACTGAAGACCTTCTGGAAGCTCTCAGTTCAAGCCACAGCTCAAGCCAGCTCATGAAGACCTGCAAGTGGACAAGTGGGGCAAAGACCAGTCAAGGCTCATTAATGTAGCTGCAACAGTCATATTCCAACGGCTACATTGAAGGCTATAAGTAGAGGAGTTCATCCTCTACACAAATAACTACTGAAAAATACTCTTTTTCATAGTCCAAAACCTTTCCCTCACACCCACTCACACCTCCTGTAATTCACACACACACACACACACCAATCCTTACCCTTTAAACTCTGTTCCAAACCAAACCCTCACCCCAAAACCTTTGCCTCCACAACAAAACACCCCTAGTGTGTTAATTCACAAATTCCAAAACCCTAAGACTGTACTTTAGGTGTAGAATCAGTTTGTAATCACTCAAGACTGTACTTTGAGTGTATTATTTGTTTTGTAAAATCTTGAGACTGTACTTCAAGGTGTAAAAACACTTAAGACTGTACTTTAAGTGTATCCCTAGTTGACTGTACTAATTAGGAAGAGGAAGTTCAAGGAACTTACCTGAATCAATCATTTGTAATTTTTATTGATTAAAGATTATAATAAAATTGATCTCACTTGTCAAGATTGACAGTGAGGGTGGATGTAGGAGGAGTGAACTCTGAACCACTTTAAAATTCTCTGTGTTATTACATTTTTGCAATCACATTCACACACTTGCATTATTTCTTTGTGTTTCTTGTCCTATCATTATTTCAAGTCTCTCTTATTCCGCTGCACAATTCAACTATCATCTGACAGCTAAGCCAAACCATAGCTGTCTGATCATCTGCATATCAACAAAGGGCCTTTCATAAGGGATGCAACCAGACATCATATACACCTAAGACTAAAATAAGAAACATAAGTTCTTATAGTAGAAGCAGCCTGACACCAAAAGAACATGTAAGGGATAAAATACTGGTCCATGAAGAATAAACCCATTAATCCCTCTTTTTCCATCAGATAAACCAAGGGATTAGAACATCTTACAAAGAAGGAATCGGGAGGGAAGACAAGCATATAGAAGAAACTCACATTAACACGTGAATTTTGTCATCGCAGTCAATGATCTTCCTCAGCACTCTTTTCCTACCCCTTCATCACTAAACCGGTTCTCTACTGACCTCTTTTGCATCATGCTCATGCCCCGGTTCGTCCATACAAACATCTCTACATTCTACATTCGACCTCCCCTCAGCAATAATCTCTTTTTTGTCTTCCACATCTGCATTACTACTCCCTTGCCTAGCTTCACATTGAACATTAACTTCGTTTTCTCTCTCTTCAACGGTCTCATCATTCTTCACTTTCTCCACTCGCATGTTTTCTTCCGTATTAACATCTTCCAAGCCTACATTATTTGGCATAACAACATTGTTCTCGACATCATTAGCTTCTTTGGGTTCCACATCGTGAGCATCCTTTGCCTCCACAAGAGTGCTTTCATCATTATTCTCTTCCACCACCTCCTCGTTTTCATCCGTGAACCGACCATAGTCCCTGCTCTCACTGTCATTTTCAGAGTCATTCTCCACCACCTCTTCATTAACTTCCTCCACAGTTGGATTCTGCCTCTCGAGGCACATCAACCTCCTCCTCAAGTCATCAAACTCTCTCTCCATCAGGAACAACCTCTCTTTTAAAATCAAATTCTCTTCTTCCAGTTGAGCTATATGGGTCGTCCTGATCATCAACTCTACTCTCCAAAAGATAATGAGTACTATGCTCAGCACCTCCCGAATTTGGATAAATCATCTCAAACCGGCTCAAATCATGATCCAATCTCCTCTCGACCTCGACATGCTCCTCCACATCACTGTCACTTGATCCTCCCTCTTCATCCTCCTCGTCCTCCACCTCATTTCCAGGCGACCTAAGCCTAATCACAGGATTATCCTTCCTAATTCGTTTGTCATTCCCCTTCCAATTTTTATTGTTGTTACGTCCCGTAGGTTTTGACAAAGAATTAGAAACAAATCCAGGAGGCGGCAGCATAGGGTTCTGAAACTTCAACTGATCGACGGGCAGTCAAGGTGGCGGCCACATCCCGTAACCACCACAATTCATCATCTGTGATTGGCCGATTCCCTGCAACTGAGAAACAGACGCATTCATCAACGAACGAGAACGATTACGATTACAATTACGACTTTGATTCAACAAAATTTGCTTGTTTTGGCCGATTACAATTACGATTACAATTACGAATAATGTTTCGATCAGAACGATGATTCAACAAAATTTGTCGATTTGATTTGAATTCAGATTTGAAAATTTTCAATTTGCTTGTTTTGGAGTATTTCGTCTTTGTTCGTATTTCCGGAATGATGCGTTTGTGTGGAGACGAGCGAAGGACGAGGTAGAACAAAATATTCTTTAAGGGAAAGGGAGGGGTTTGTTTTAATTTTTGGGGGTGGTTTTAATGTTACGGGTTTACTCAACAATTTTACGGGTTTATATAACAATTCTCAGCTCTCAAATTTTGACCTAATTCATGAAATAATCTCTACAAACCCTTGCAATCACACCCGATTTCAGCGTCGATTCATTTCTCGATTTCTTAGGGTTTTAAAATTTCTGTTCTTGAATTGACCGATTTCAGTAATGATTAGATAATGGTAGATTCTGTAATGTTTGTATTGATGTTATGTGTGAATTGTATGAGTAAAGAATGCCGGAGCTGCGTAGTGGAGTACGACGTGGCCGTGCTCCGGTAAATTAGAAGGAGAGTCCTCTTCCGGCTTCTGCTGCTACGGAGAAGAGATCGGAGCATTTGGTCGGTAGCTATATCAAGACTAGGGCGGCTGCAGCCAAGGAGGTGGAGGTGGCGGCGGTCGTGAAAGTTGTGAAGCCACAGACGCGCAGGAGGAGAAAACACAAGGAGGTGGTTCACGAAGAGGCAGAGGCAGCAGTACCGGCGCCGGCGCCGGTGATTGTCATATCCGAGGGTTAGGAGGAGAGAGAGAAGAGATTTTTGCTGCTGCGGGGAAGAGAGAAGAACCTGTGGTTGTGAAGATGGGAGATCTTTATGCTAGTGGTGAGTTGAGTGCTAATAAAGCTACTGGTCAGGAGGAAGAAGGGAATACTGCGCCTTTCCCCAAAAGGGTATACTCCTCTCACTCACTCACTCTACATATATATTATCTTATTTTTCGGCCTGAGATTATTGTGTGTGATTTGTAGAAATTGGTCTCTTGCACATGTCTTTTTGATATATTGGGATTTAATTTGATTCAAAATTTGGTTATAGCTAAAAATATGTTGAGAATTGGAAGCTGAAATTAACTACTTGTATTGTGGGGAAATTTATTATTTTTAGTGTTATATGTTGACAATGAAACATATCCATTTTACGTGTAATTGCAAGTTTTAGTATGCTAAATGGAATGCTAGACAAATTAGTCGCTGGATTTTGTTGTTATGAGAAGCTCATTAGTGTTTGGCATACATGTCTCACCCTACATTGGCTATCATATTTACAGTCTGTCACAAAAAGGAAGAGCAAGTTAGTTCTAGTTGTATTTGACTTTAAGTTTTCATTGGGGTTCTGTCTGTTTCCTAAGTTTTACTTTTATGAGGACCTAAAATGCTTCCTTAGCTGTTATCCCCTATCTTGTGCATCGCTGTAAGTTCTAATCTTAACATTTAACTAAGTCTTTGTTTTTCTCACCCGATGCCTTACCTTGGTGTACATTTGATTCAAGAATATAATCTGTAGCTTGTTCAGTACTTCATTAAATTCTTCTTCATTCTTTCTTTCATGATTTTCATTTGCTTTTGTTGAAGTCGTGTGATTGAAGTTGCACATCAACGTACTGACTATAATAGTTTGGGGGTTGTTGATTTGACAAATCGATATAGGACCTTAATGGGTGGTTAAAACGGGATTGTTGTTGGTGTGTGTGTGTGTGGACAACAACCTATCATATAAGTGCGGATTAGGTATAACTATATTGTTGCTTTACCTGAAAGGCTAGAATCTGCAGCTAAATGTTGAACTACTATTCATGATTGCCGTTCAAAATGGTATTTGCATTCTCTAGGTGATTAATTTACAAATCAACAGACATATTATCCTCTCGTGACAGTGAGATCAATATTGTCTTTAAGAACATAATTGAAATGAGTCGGTCTTAAGAGTTGAGCGTGTTTATGTGGAGCTTGTTCCCACACCATTGAATCACCTCATTTGACGTCATTTGCCATGGCTTAAAGCCCATAGAAGCCTAGTCATTTTTACTATTTACTCACAGCTTGTGCAAGTTGAGTAATTTGATTTTTTGTTGCTCTAACTCAGATGCACTTAGGAGCCTCTTGTTTTGAATATTCTAGTACTGCGTGAATTAAAAGCATTTTCTTTCATCATAATGTGAATTACTCAACAAAAAAAGGACCATTCTTTTAGAACTAAATAGGCTTGTTTTATTTCAGTTTTTGGAATCAGTTTATGTTTCGTAGTTTTTCAGAAACTAAAAAGTATGTGTTTGTTAGTTAGCTAATTTTGAGCTCATGATACTTCCATAATTCCCATGATACCCTTCTTTATTACCCATCATAAACACTTCTGATAGACCCAAATTAAACATGACCATTACATATCACCCATAAACCATAAAGTAGAAATTCAGCTGAAATCAAACAAGGCAAATCATATGTTCTTGAAATATGCATATTTCTCTTTTATGTACTGTTTGTTAGTTAGCTAATTTTGAGCTCATGATACTTGCACACTATATCTGCTATGGTTGAGAAGATTGAGGTTATTTTCAACCCCAAAGGATTGCTTTGCTGCATATATGCGCTGCTTTGTATATGTAGCTGGTTGAGACATGCTTAAGATTTTTCTTTAGTCAGCATTTTCTGTGGTAAATATCATTTCAGGGATGCAATTTTTTCTCACAGCATCTTAGCATATACTCCCTCCGTCCCTAAATAAATATCCAAATTTCATTTTAAGGGACACACTGAAAATGTGTTCTTTTAAGACATTTTAATGGCAAAGATGCATAAATATTCTTGTTATCCACTTTCTAAACATTTAGTTTTACGATAATAAAATGAATAGCGATTTTTTTTGGTAAAAAAGCGTGTAGGGACTAAGTTATTTACAAAAATGACATTCATTTTGTGACAAAAAAATCTTGAATTTGGACATTCATTTTGGTACAGAGGGAGTACTTCATATTACTTTATTATCATTACTCTGGATCCTTGTATGTTTTTGGCATCTCATGTCTTTTCTTCAAATCTCTATGCTCCAGGATGTCATTCGAAATGGTAGCTTGTATTGCTGTGGAGTCTTTGTCGATCTTGGAAAAGATGCACTCGAAGGGGTATGATGTGTAAAATTTCTCAACTGTTTTTGTTAGTTCATAATTTATTTAGTTATCCCCTCCCCCGTGCTGCTGATGAGATTCTGATGACTTTTCCCTGTGGCTGAATTCCAATTCTATTTCTGTTTCTTACATATCATTCTATGATGGTCAGTTATGTGCATGGGGATGTAAAGCCAAAGAACATTTTACTAGGCCTGCCATCAACAGCTCAAGAAAAGAAACTGTTTCTTGTTGACTTGGGAGTAGGTCAGTAAAGTTTAATTCAGTGGATTATTGTTTACTTTGCTGCTCCTCTCTAATTTTTTTAATATACATGAAATACAGCGACTAAGTGGAGAGAAAATAGCAGTGGTCAGCATGTTGAGTATGATCAACGACCCGATATGTTTAGGTAAAATATTTTTCTATGGTGCAATTACTTAAGTTTCAACTGTTCTTTTCACAATTCTGATTCAATTATTTCTTGAATTCAGAATGTTTCTTAAAATGAATTTGGGCCATTCATTTAGGGACGGAGGGAGTACTTTAAAGGAGAGATCCAAAAAATGAGAAATGGTACTGAGGGGTCATGTTGATTAATCTGTTTAGTAGAGCACAGTTTATTTGGACGATTCTTGTTCAATTTTGTATTGTTTGGCAGGGAAATGATTTCATTATGATAGATGTTTTAGAGAGTTTGAGGATCATTAAAAATCTATGATTATTGTGCGGCTCCATGCGAGACTTAGCGTGCAAAAGAGTATTTAACCCCCCTCTCTTTTCTCTTTCTATTCTTGGTGTGGTGTGGATGTGTATTGTGGGTCAGGGGATGGATTTGTGAGAGCTCAGTTCATAGCTCGGTCCGTCTGCAGTATTATCAGATGGGGCTCGGAACAAATAAATTGTGTACATGTAGAGAAAATAAATGAATAAAATGAAAAATGTTGGAATGATGGTAATTGATTTGTGAAAAAGTGTTCTCCCTTTAACATTTTTTGGGTAAACACCCTCTCTATTTCTGGGTGATAATGGGTTTTTGGTTGCAGGTTGTGGAGCTTGATTTTCTTTATCCAAGTGAGGGCATCCATTGACGGTGGGACAGTGGTTATCGAATTACATCCACTGCTGCTACTTGGGATCAAGCTGCCCTCATCTTGAGTGTGCCCCGTCGCAAACCTGGTGACGAAACACAGGAAACCTTGCGTACTTCACAGTATCCAAGCACACATGTCAAGGTATGTGTCAGATATATTTTCACCATTAGACATTGTGATTTTCATGTTTTAAGTTAACACGAATAAATTTGTGTAATATTGGTTTAATACATTGCCCACACTGAGGTTTGGATAAGTCTAACTGCCCCCGAGGTTTGGTTTCATCTCATTTTCTCCCTTTTGTCAATTTTATGTTCGCAAAAGAACTATTTACTCCATAATCTTCAATATATTTTGGATTTTGCATAAAATTAACAAAAGGGGGAGTGTGACTTATCCAAACCTTAGGGGGATGGGCAATTGGAAAAAAAGACATTAGCTTGTGTGTGTAGGTCTTAGTTTAAGGTAGGGATTATTGACATTGCTTTTGGGTTTAAATGTGCAGGAGA
The DNA here is from genome assembly GCA_022495995.1 of Adenophora triphylla var. japonica. Taxonomy (NCBI): domain Eukaryota; kingdom Viridiplantae; phylum Streptophyta; class Magnoliopsida; order Asterales; family Campanulaceae; genus Adenophora; species Adenophora triphylla. The sequence goes on from JAFEMH010002355.1 coordinate 307,743, forward strand.
AGTGGGCAAAGAATCTCTATCTTGCTTGTGTTTGCTATGGAAGAACTGTGTCTTGATTATTTTCAACCATGTTAGAGAGGCTAAGCTGAATGGAGGATATGTTAAAGACAAGAAGGCCGACGGGAGTGAGGATTATTTCTTCTCTTTAACATTGTATTTTGCTTTTTTAGTGTAAAAAATGGTAAATGATGCTAGGGAGAGTTTATCTGCATCATCATGAGCATTCAATGTTTGTTTGTTAAACGTTATTTATACCGAAGTAGTAGCTGTATAGTTTGAAGGTCGAGTTAAGTACCTATTTAGTCCCTGACGTTTAACGTTTTTTACGGTTTCGTCCCTATCGTATTTTTGTGAACGTTTCCGTCCTTGACATACCTATATAATTTTTCAGTTAATCCTTCCGTCCACTTTTCGTCAATTTCTCCGTTAAATTTGCTGAGGTGGCAGTAATGGGGGTTGAACCGTAAAATATTAAACTCTAGACCCTAAAAAATAAATTTTAAAGTTATAAAACACCCCCTCTCTTCTTTTTTGTGTTAAAACTTTAAACTCTAGACCGTAAAATGTTAAAACTTTAAACTCTAGACCCTAAAACTCTAGACCCTAAACCCTAAACCCTAAACCCTCAATGGTGGGAGACCATTGAGGGCTTACTTTTATTTGTAAAGCATTGCCGGACAAGTGGAGAACGGTTAAGAGTGAGAGATTTGAAAAGTGAGCTTCAGAGAGAGTACCAGTGAGAGAGTTGTAAGAGAGATCCAAGACTTCAAGCTGTGAGAGTGTCCCCATGTTTTTAGTTATAGTTCCGTTCAGCTGATTGCCGGACAGGGATAACAATCGCAGGGAAGAAAACCTTATGATACCATCGGGCAATGGCCCATAAAGTTTGTTACTGCCAAGATGCAACTCCTCTAATGCAGGCGACCCGGACAAGATATCTAGAAAGTCGGAGAGGTTCCCACTTAAGCTACAGTTATTCATATACAGGGTAGTCAAATTGGACAGATTTCCAAAAGAGTTGAGTAGCATGCATTCTAGAAGATTATCAGAGAGATCAAGATCTTGAAGAAAGAGGTTGCTGCTCAATTTGAACAACCAGGAATAGGAATACATGGATGATGTAAAACCATTAGAGGAGAGGTAAAGCCTTTTGATTGAAGTAGAAGAAGAAGAGTTTATCGAAGAAGAAGATGAAGGAGAACTGACCTTTGAGAGATGACAGCCACGAAACGACACGGAAGAAAGAAATGGGAGGGTCTTAATTATGTCGACCCAGTGAGTTGCTCTACTGAGGTCAACGCCGAACATACTAAGGGTTTCCAAGGAAGATAGACGAGACAACCAATCAATGTTCTCAACAGAGAGGTTAAAGCTAGGATCGGAGGAGAGAACAAGAGAATTCAAGTTAGAGAGGTTTCCAAGTTGCGATGGAACTATTCCGGAGAAGTTCTTGAGGCCAAGGTGCTTTAATTTGGTGAAGGAACCAAAAAATTTGGGGATTGGTCTGTTTTCAAAATCTATAAAATTAAGATCCAGATAATTCAAGTTAGAGAGGTTTCCAAGTTGCGATGGAACTATTCCGAAGAAGTTACAGTGAGCGAGGTTGAGGTGCTTTAATTTGGTGAAGGAACCAAAAAATTTAGGGATTGGTCTGTTTTCAAAATCAATAAAACTAAGGTCCAGATAGGTCAATTCCCGCAGTTCAAGCAATGAAGGACTAATTTTACCTGCTAGACCTGAACCCCCAAGATCAAGTTTGCTTACGTGACCAGTTTGGTTGCTGCACTCGACTTCACTCCATTTGCAACAATCTTTGGAACTCCAGGAAGGGAGACGTGCGTAATCATCTATAACTCTAAGGCCAGCTCTGAAAGAAAGAAGTGCTTGTCTCTCCTTATCAATGCAACAAATGATTTCATTAGAACCATTTTTAAAACTAAGGGATGAGGAGGCACTAACACAACTCACACACAACAACACTAGAAGAACTGCAACACCCAACATTGTCTTTTTTTTTTTTTACTAAAGAAAGAAACACGAAAGGAATGATTGATTGATAAATAAAATTGTGATAAAATAAGATGTATTTATAAATAGAAAGGAAATACTCCCTCCTTTGGTCCAAATGAAATGAATTATAATGTTTCCACAACCAGACTTAAAAGTCAATAATGGAGTCAACCTCTATTTATAATTGATGCAGACAGACAACTACTCAAAAGAAAATATGTCCAAATGAAATGAATTCTAAAATTTCCACATCGACTTAAAAGTGTTGACCAATAATGGAGTCAACACATTCATTTATAATTGATGCAGACAACTACTCAAAAGAAAATATGGTTCTCATTTAATTTAATTATGTGGTACATGAAATTTGATGTGACTCTTGGCAAAAATATAAAAAAGAAAGAAAAGAAAAGATCAGAATCTCGGCTGAATGTAATATATTATTTTTATATTATTATGAGTTTTTTTTTTCGGGTACATGATTTTTCTAATTATATATTATTTTCTCTACCATTGGACCCTCTTAGTTTTTCTCTTAAGTAATTATTACGAAAAAATGTAAAAAAATATAAATATAAAAACCCCTCAATATCACTTTTCCTAAGCTAGTTACACTAGCGTGGGGATCCAAGACAATAATGAAGAGGAAATATATAGTCCATTATTTTGATAGAAATGTATTTGTGTGCTCCAATGGAATGGGGTTAAATGAGACGTATGAAATATACTACAATGGTCAAACACGTCTGATAACGTACACCAAGGGAAAAGTTGGTTAAGTCGTTTTGAGTGTTCCATACAAATTAAAAAGCAGGGCCCTCAATAAATCAACCTTTCATTTAGACACGCTATATGGTCCGTATTAGATCGTCGAATCGGAAATTTTCACATAAGATGTATATATAAGGAAATACTCCCTCCTTTGGTCCCAATAAAATAAATTCCAAATTAAATGTACACGTCTGAAAATGGTTTTTTCTTGTTTTGAATTGAGGTCAGATCTGGTGTTTTTCTGGATTTGGGTTTATATTGTGTTAGTTTTGGTGTTGGTGGTGGTAACTGTGGTGGTTAGGGAGTGTGTAATGGTGTGATGGTGCTGTTCATTGGGGTGGGTAGTGATGGCAGTGGTGTTTATGGAGGTTGATGGTGGTGGTGGGTGGCTGATGGTGAAGGTGGTGTTGTTGATATAAATTAAATGTAAACATTTTTTTTTTTTTCAATACTTTAACGAAAGTTTATTTTTCACTAGATTTGATGCCCAGTTAGACATTTTAACGAAAGTTAACCTCTCATGTGAAATGTCATTTTGCCCTTAAAAAACATGTGCATGTCACATGATTCAGTTTTTTAACGAAAGTTAAAATTTTTAACCAATTTTAACTGGCATGGATGGAGCAATTTGTTTTTTTTTTTTAAAGTTACAAATTAGATTTTTCGGGTGTTTGCTAGTTGGATAGACAATGATGTGACCAACACATTTGAGACGTCTGCAAAGGGGAAAATATGGTCCTTATATTTAATAATGTGGTTGATGATATTTAATGTGACTCTTGACTGAATGATCCATTTATAGGTGTGTTTGTATCATAATGGTATTTTTTTTTATGGCTCATGATTTTTCTTATTTTTGTTCTCCCTGATTGGACCCTCGTACTTTTTAAATTTATTATTTTCTATATCTTTCTTACATTTTTCAAGTTATCAAGAGCAAAATTAAAAATGTTTTAGACATTCATTTTGGGACGTAGGGAGTATATGATAGTTACATTGGTGTGGATCTCATAAACAAGGCAAAACCCATATTTTTGTTACAAAAGAAATCATGTTTTTGAAATGTCCTCATTGATGCTTATATATATATATATATATATATATATATATATATATATATATATATATATATATATATATATATATATATATATATATATATATATATACACATATATATATATAAGTAGATAGAACGGAAGTACCCCCTTCTTCGGTTCCAATCGACATTATACTTCTTGACCCATAAGTAAATCAAACTCTAAACCGATAAAAGACGTTAACGAGATTCCTATTATAAAGTCACACACAATACAGTGAGAATGAAGTTGTTCCAAATCTAAGAAAATATGGCCCTTAATTATGTGAATAACAACATTTTATAAGACTCTTGACCGAATACTACATTTTGGAGTAATACATTTAAAATTAATCAAGTTTTAGTTCAAAATACTATTTCCTTTGTCCCAAACAATGTCAAAAAAAAAAAAATTAAAAAATAGCTCCCAAGTAAGGGTAAAGTTTGTTTTTTTTTTTTTTGACATTTATTTTGAGACAAAGAGACCACTGTATTACAAACTAGTAGTCAAGGAGTTTTAGTTCAATGGGCATTTTATATGAAAAAGTTGTGTTTTGGAGCACTGCAAGTTCGTAACTGGAAGTTGTTGAGTCTTTGTAGTTATCTTATTCTGGTCATATGATGTGAAATAGTGTGTTATACTTGTGTAAGTGTGTTGTCACTTGTCTAAATCTTTTTTATTTTATTTTAAGCCCTTGATAAAAAAAGTTGAAAAATGTTTTTGGGTGTATAAATAGAACACTTCAATACATTTTATTTTTCTCACATAAAAAAAAACTAGAAAAAAATTCAAAATATCCTTTGGTTAACCCAGTCTAAAATCGGCAAACCGACCCCGAACCGGCAAACAGTGAACCATAATCGTGAATCGTAAGTCGGCTGTCCGGTTCTGTCGGCCTTTTCATCAAACTGTGGATCGCTGATTTTCGTCCGTGAACCGGTGGTCCAATCTGACCTGGCACGTCTACTTGCATAATTGCATTACACATCGTACTTCACAATGCGTAAGTAACATACATAACTAGACTTCAAATTAGTGAAAACTAGACTAATATCTGTGCATTGAATGAATTTTAAATATTATTTTTTAAATATTTTTAAATAAATGTTTAATTTTTATTTAACGGGCATTCAAGCAAATTTAATAGCATAAATACATAAAATCGTTTTAAGATCTCACCATACTGCATCATGAGCTTAAATGCGAATTAAACTTATTGTTTGAAATTGAAGATAAATTAATTTTTCAAAAAATTGGACAATTATTATGGTTTTTTTTTGGACAAAAAGACACATTTATAGAGAATGAAGGAGTATAAAAAGTTCATATAACAAAAATTAAAATCTCAAAATAGAAATATCAACAAAAAGAAAAGTTTGCTAGTTTAGTAATAAAAGAAAAAAATAAACTAATTTATTTTAATATAGACGTTAGATGCGGAAAAGAAATGGTTAATTAGAGACTTTTCAATATTTGATGATGGAAATGAAATGAAGTTAGGGAACTTTAAACTAAAATATAGGAAGTAACATTTTCAAAATATAGTTTAAATTGAAAACAAAAAATTATTCCCAAATGTTTAAAATGAAAAAACTTATTACTACAATTGTTGGCTTGTTTATATTTATTATTTATATAGATAGACATTTTATAGAGTAAATTTAAATTTTATATATTGAACTGATACAACATTAACCTCTATGATTGAGTATTTATTTTCTTAAAATTTTTAGGATTGAATTTTATTGCAACATAAATTGGTTAAGACGAATGTTTAAAAGAAATTAATTAGGAAAGGAGTAATTGCAAGAGGAGAATAATTAATAATTATAGGTAAACATTTAAAATTAATTAATTATTGTATGTGCAATTGAATTTTACTTGAGACGCATAAATTTGTTAAATTAAATAACTAAAAATAAATAAATAAATTAGGAGGTAATAATGGTACCAAAAAAATCATATTTTTTCCTAATGTACCAAAAAATAATTTTTATTATAATTGTCCAAATAATGCAGCCACTACCAACACAAACAACACCATAAACCTCCATGTCCGACATGGTGACGCCCTCCATAGTATGTAAATCACACCCTCCAAATACAAACAAATAAAATTAATTTCTTTACAATCTCCTTTTAATTAGTTCACACTTATTCAACACTTAAACTTCACATCTGTTCTAGGTTTCTCCCAATTACAAGCAAAAATCTCTCCAAAAAAAATAAAATTAATTTGATCCTCAAATTTATAAAGATTATTTGAAGATGAAAGTGGCTCAGGAGGATACAGAGAAAGCGGCTCAAAATAAAATAAAAACAGATTTGAAAACAGATTTGAGCATATTAAATAGAATTTGGCGAAGAAGAAATGTCTGCCCTTTCTCCTTGAATCTGAAGCAAAAAGAACCTCTTTCGTGCCTTGAAGTATGCCTTGGTATTTCAGGAGCAGGTCGTTGGCGATTGGGTGCAGAAGTGGAGTGGGAATCACCAATTGGAGAAGGTAAAGAAAAGGGAGAGTGATAGAGAGGGGCAGTATAGGGGTAAGGGCGGTGTGGAGGAAGGGGGGAGACGCCATTGACGAGGGACGGTGAGGGGGGCGGAGGGGTGGAATGGGTGGTATTAATGAAGAAGAACATAAGTTAATTTTAGGTTTTAGGTTTTCCTTTTCATATTTTCAATTCACCCCCTACATTTTTAAAAGAAAAATTAAACTCTTTATTCCTTTTTTTACTCTTTAGACTACACTACTCTGAAAAGGTCACATGCATAAGCACATAACCATTTAACGGAGAAAAACTAACCCAACTAGTAAAAGTGACCATGAATGCAAAAATAAATTAGTTTAACGTGTTGTATGCAAAAAATATTAGTTCAGTTGTGAAAAACGCAAAAATTGAATAGTACATTGATTTCATTTTTAATTTTTTCTATATATATTGTGATTTTATTTGTAATTTTTTCTATATATATAGAGACTTCTTCTTTCATAAACCCAACAAGTCAAAGTTAAAGTCAAAGTTTTATTATATACAACAAGCCAAAGGTAAAGTCTTCAAATGTAACTCATTTTAATTAATGAGCCAATTATAATTACAACCAGTATATACATCCTTGGCATTATATTACATCCAACCCAAATAAATAGCACGCTTTATTCTTTGAAAAAAAAATAGAGATTAATTTTGGGATGGGGGAATTAATTCATAAACATAGATCATTTACAACATTATGAGTTAGAAGGAAGAAATCGAGATCAAGCTGGACCGAGCTAATCGAGTACGAGATCTAGATCAAGTCAAATCAAAAGGAGATACATATCAATGGTATGATAGATTTTGGAGACTACGCATATCTTTTGTAATTATCATCTTATCTTAAAGAGTGCGTCTGCTGAGAAACGCGTTTCTCCATAACTATGGAGAAACGTGTTTTTCATAGCCAGAAGCTTTACATTTGATAACCAGAAAAAAAAAACCCAAGGCCAAGACCAAAAGCTTCTGGATATCCAGAAGCTTTGCATTTGATAGCCGTAAGCTTTGCGGTTGATATCCGTAAGCTTTGTATTTGATAGCCGAAGGATGTGAAATGTATATCCGTAAACCGTTAGAGTGCATATCCGTAAAACCGTTAGGTGCATATCCGTAAATGTGTTAGGGCATATCCGTAAATTGCTATTGAAGGTTTTCTGGATATCGAAACCTTCAAATGTATATCCGTAAACATTTTGAAGGTTTCTGGATATTCATTTGAAGGTTTCTGGATATCACTTTCATAGGTTTCTGGCTATCTAGCTCATTGTCGCGCGACATGTCGGGACCCGTTTCTCCATAACTTATGGAGAAACGCGTTTCTCCCTAGATTTTGTGTATCTTAAATTAAGAATATATTTTAGGTGGGAGGAATATTTCTCAAGTATTAAAAATCCTAGACCCTAAACCCTAAAAAAGATTAACATTATACACTAAAAAAGTTTCATTCCCTTTGTCCTTCTCAAGCAACAACACACATCCAAACCTTACCAGATTCAATTCTTCTCCTCAATATGGAGTCAGACTTCCAAAGATTCTTTCATGGCATAACATAAAATATTATATTTTCTCCATAAATATTATTGCACTTTTTTTTTTAATTCATTTTAAAATAATTATTACATTTATTTATGTATGATATAGTTAAATTTTCCATCTATCTCGTAATAGAAATCACAATTAACTTTTCAAACTATTTAAATAGAATGTGTTCTACTTATTTATTTATATATGTTTTAGCTGCAGAGTCAAAAAAAATTAGGAAGGAGAGCAAAATTATTTTCACTTAGTAGTAAAAAAAATGGCAAAATAAAATTTAGATTATTTTTTCCATTACACAAATAAGAACAAATTTTAATAAATTACATTAAACCCCCTCATTTCTTAAATTACTGCACTGTTAATAAGTTTTTTTCTAAATTAAATGTGGGCATTTGCCCAAATAGTACACACTAAAACTATTTTTCTTATTTGAAAATTGTGACAAGAACAAAATGAAACATGTGATATTATTAGTCATTAAGATCAAGCAATAATTCCACATGTCCATCTCGGTCCAAATCATTCTCAATAAAAACTCATAATATTTTCAAAAGTCCACATACAACATTTGGTCCAAAACAAAATTTCATAAAAACTCATAATATTGTGACAAGAACAAAATGAAACATGTGATATTATTAGTCCTTATGAATGAATGAATGTGAAGAATTATTCGTGCGTGCTATTTTGTGAAAATAGGATTTTGTGTGAAAAATGTGCGAGAATTTTATGAAATGGGACGGAATTTTGTTTCCGTTGTCTTCTTGTCATTGACATGTCTCTTTATGTATGAATGAATGTTGAATGGTGATTGTAATTGCTAAAATCTCAAAAGTTTTGTCTTTTGTGCAAGAAAAGTGAGTTTGAGTTCATCACATGTCGTTATGCTGTCAAAATTTCTTCAAAACTTTATGCCTATGATGCTTGTGTATGCTTTTAAATGCAAATGCGATTGTTTATTGACATTTTGTTTTTCAATTGCAGGGTGGTGATCGATTTGTGCAGGATCAGCTGAATAAGCTGAAGACCCGGGGATCAGTTGAGGCAGTGATTAGCTTGTGGGACCAGCTTTCGATCTTGGGCAGAGGGGGGCTGATGAGTCCGAGGCAGATCGTGATTGAGACGGGATTTTACAAGTTTATCGAGTGTCTGAGGGGGCTGATCAAGTTGCCCAAGAGTAAGGGTTTGACTTTTGCCTTGGCGGAGCATTGGTGGGACGTGACCCATACCTTCCATTTCTTCTGGGGCGAGGCTACAGTCACGCCTTCTTACTATGCTGCGATCACACACCGCGATTCTCTCTGTGTGTACGACCAATCTCTCATTTTCTCCGACCAATCCGACGACCTACACTCTGGCGACCTAAACTCTGTCCATCTCCCTCCTCTCCAACCACCAGACTTGCATCGAATCAGAGCCAGCCGAAGCTCAAATACCTATGTCCTCTTTTTCTATCTCTTTTTATGCTCAATTGCTTAGTTTTTGTTATAAGACCGTTGGGTACGTGTTAATAATTTAATTTTCGAATATAATCCTAATTATAAATGTTTGATTTCAAACCTGAATTCCGTTGAGAGAATTTTTGGGTTATGCTGTAGTATGGAGGTAGATTAGAAGAAATTTTGTTTGTGAAAAGCCTAAAATTTTCAGTGAAGATGGAATTTAGGGTTACTCCTTTTGGTTTCTAATGCTTGCTGGAGTTGATGAAGTGCACACACACACACCACGTTTCTCTTTGTACGGCCAATCTCTCATTTTCTCTGACCAATCCCTCATTTTTTCCGGCCAATTCGACGACCTAAACTCCGTCCATCTCCCTCCTCTCCGGCCACCAGAACTGCAGCGTATCAGAGCTAGCCGAAGCTCAAATACCTATGTCCTCTTTCACTATCTCTTTTTCTATGCTTGCTTAGTTTTTGTTATAAGACCATAGGGTACATCTTAATATTTTGATTTTCGGTTATAATCCTAATTATAAATATTTGATTTTAAAAACCTGAATTTTTGTTGAGAGAATTTTTGGGTTATGTTGTCATATGGGAGGTGGATTGGAAGCAATTTTGTTTGTGAAAAGCCTAAAATTTTAAGTGAAGATTGAATTTAGGGTTACTCTTTTTGGTTTCTAATGCTTGCTGGAGTTGATGAAGTTTGTGTAATTAACTAGCTGTTAGTTTTTGTGAAAAGCTTAAAATTTGTTGAAGAGACTAGAATTACTCTTATACCTTATAAGAGTAATTTTAGTCTTATATCTTAGGTATAGGAGCATACTGTGTAATAAAACATGTAACGTTTTTTATTATATTTTTAGAAAATGTGAACAATTGTGAAAAAAATACTCTTATACCTAGGTATAAGAGTAATTCTAGTCTCATTTTAGTTATAGAAGCAGACTTTTTTATTATTTTTAAAAATAATTCTATACTTGTACCTTTGAATATAGGAGTGAATGGATTTCTGTAAAATTTTAAATTTGACATGATTTATGAGTTTATTACGTCGTCTAGTTTTCTATGGTCATAGCCGGATATAGTTAAATACAGGGAACCAAAAATACAGAGAACTATGTAAATTACCAAAATGCCCATTTATATACCTAAAAGAGCTTTCTCTCTCTATACGCAAACACAGTCTCCCTCACCAAACCATTCGCCGGCGACCTAACTTCCAAAATCAAGAACAGCTTTAATCGATAAAGATGACCATTTACTATTCGACAAACTCCGAACACTTCAACTAGTAGTAAAATTCAGAGGGGGAAGGGTTTCGCACCAAAGTTGGCGCCCCAAATCGAATCGTCGTTGGAGTTTGACAAAGCTGTAAAATTAGGGTTCTAACTCCAGTCGTTTCTAATCCAAGCAAAAACAATCCCTTCATATCCCTATCAACAAGATTCCCTTTTAAATATTATTTTAAGAAGAAAAATAAAATGCAAGCAACGATTGCAGCTAGGTGTTTTAGGGTTCGTCAACTCGTCTTGCAAGCTGGAGAGAAAATGTTGATTTCGAATTCCAGTCGGATTTCTAGCCCCCTGGTTTCGCAAAATTTCAACACCAGTTCAAAGCAATTTTAGCAGCCGCATGTTTACTAGGAATATTTGCTGTAGTAGTCGCAACCAGTGGACAATTTTCACTCTTTCCATCTCGTGTGAACTCACACGAGACACATCTCGTGTGAGTTTATACGAGATGCGTCTCGTGTGAACTCACACGAGATGCGTCTCGTGTGAACTCACACGAGATGTGTCTCGTGTGAGTTCACACGAGACGTGTCTCGTGTATACTTACACGAGACGGGCAAGGGCAACGTTGGAATATTTCGTTCCCTGTATTTTTCGTTCCCTGTATTTAGTATTTACCGTCATAGCCTAAGATCAACACGCCACATCATCTGTATTAGGCAAGTCAATCTTCTTGAGGGTTGACAAAGAGAAACGTTCATCTATAGGGACGTTATTGTAACTTTAAATCCAGCAGTAGCCCTAAATTTAGAATTTAAAAATATGAACAATCCCTCTGACGATCACCAAATTCGTCCTTCTGATTACATATTGTTCTTAAGAATTACCCAATTGACTGTTTGATAATTTAGCTGGATGTTGTTTAAAGTTATGGAAATTGGAAAATCTCTTAGCCAGTCGCAAAGTCCGATTCCAGCAGCTGACCAGATTGACCCTTCAGGTTTGTATGTGTGTTTGGGATTCTGGATTTCAAAATCTTAACTCAATTGTTTGATTTTTGAGGTTAGGTTTTATTTGTTTTAACAAATTCTTTTTCTCGGAATCTGGGATTGTGTTTGTGTTTTGGGATTTTGGATTGTAGAATCTTAATAAATTTCCACTCAATTGTTTGATTTTTGAGGTTAGGTTTTATTAGTTTTAGCAAATTCTTTTTTTTTTCTGGGATTGTTATAGGTATCTAATCACATTTATGTATCTTAGTTTAAAATGCATATTGTTCATTTGATTACATGTCCCACTTTGCACCAAATTGCACTGACTTATATATTTGATTGAGGGTATATTTGGATATCTGCTAATAGAAGTACTAAAAACTCTACTTTCTTAATTTTCTTGAAACTCTGAAAATGGATATCTGCTCGTTTAGGGATGGAGGAAGCATAAGTAGTTTAACAAGTGGTACCCTTCATTATATAATCGTAGAAAATTTCATCACGCAGTTGTTTAAAAACCTTAATTTCTTTTTCCATGTCTTATAGATAACGATGTGAAGGAGAAGTGTTTTGATCAAAGAGAAGCTCTGCCAGGAGAGCCTCGATGTGTTATATGTGGTCGCTATGGTGAATATATATGCGATGAGACTGATGATGATATTTGTAGTCTTGAATGCAAGCGAAAACTCCTAGACACCATTGCTCAATCGCAGTTGCCAGTCAAACTTCTAGTGCCGGCTGTTAGATCACCCACAAATGATGAGTGCTTTTATGCAAGTGATAGTGGTGTCAAATCAGAGATTCAGTCATTAACTACAGATCAAACAAAAATTATTAGGGAAAAACTTGAAATTTTTGTGAAGGGAAAGGCTATTCCAGCACCAATCTTGTCATTTTCTTCTTGCAATATTCCTCAGAAGCTCTTGAAAAACATTGAATTTGCTGGTTTTGAAATTCCGACACCTGTTCAAATGCAAGCTATCCCTGCAGCTTTGACTGGTCAAAGCCTGCTGGTTTCAGCTGAGACCGGCTCAGGGAAAACCGCAGCTTATTTAGTTCCAATTGTTTCTTACTGTGCAAAGCTCAATCAGGGACAATCTGCTGACAAGAAGAATCCTCTAGCGATGGTTCTGACACCAACAAGAGAGCTCTGTATACAGGTGGAGGAACAAGCAAAGTTACTTGGGAAGGGTTTACCCTTCAAAACTGCATTAGTGGTAGGTGGTGATGCAATGCCCAGACAAATCCACCGAATTCAGAATGGTGTTGAGTTGATTGTAGGTACTCCGGGCTGGCTTATTGATCTTTTAAGCAAGTATGATATCGAATTAGAAAGTGTCTCCGTGCTAGTTATGGATGAAGTGTGAAAGGCCCTTGCTTGGTATGCAGATGATCAGACAGCTATGGTATTGGCTTAGCTGTCAGATGATAGTTGAATTGTGCAGCGGAATAAAAGAGATTTGAAATAATGGTAGGACAACAAACACAAAGAAATAATGCAAGTGTGTGAATGTGATTGCAAAAATGTAATAACACAGAGAATTTAAAGTGGTTCAGAGTTCACTCCTCCTACATCCACCCCCACTGTCAAACTTGACAAGTGAGATCAATTTTATTATAATCTTTAATCAACAAAAATTACAAATGATTGATTCAGGCAAGTTCCTTGAACTTCCTCTTCCTAATTAGTACAGTCAACTAGGGATACACTTAAAGTACAGTCTTAAGTGCTTTTACAACTTGAAGTACAGTCTCAAGATTTTACAAAATAACTAATACACTCAAAGTTCAGTCTTGAGTGATTACAAACTGATTCTACACCTAAAGTACAGTCTTAGGTTTTTGGGGTTTGTGAATTAACACACTGGGGTTGTTTGTTGTTGGTGAAGAGGTTTAGGGGTGAAGGTTTTGGTTTGGAACAGGGTTTTAAAGGTGAGGATTGGTGTGTGTGTGTGTGGATTACAGGAGGTGTGTGTGGGTGTTTGGAAAGGGTTTTTGACTGGGAAAATGAGTATTTTTCAGTAATTTTGTTTGGGGAAGAACTCCTCTATTTATACCCTTTAATGTAGCCGTTGGAATATGACTGTTGCAGCTACATTAATGAGCTTTGACTGGTCTTTGTCCCACTTGTCCACATGCAGGTCTTTATGAGCTGGCTTGAGCTGTGAGCTTGAACTGAGAACTTCTAGAAGGTCTTCAGTGGTCTTCATTGGTCTTCATTGATGGACTTGATAGTCGTGAAGATGCGGTGATCTAACTTGGTTGAGTTTGTGGTAACATGGTGTGAGGCGAGGAGATGGCCGCTCGAGGACTCGAAGTCATAGCCGCGATCATGGCAAGGCTTAGCTATCAGAGAGGATCTCTAATAAGGACTGAGATGCACTTGATGATCTTGATGACTTAGAGAGTGACTATGATTCATGTTTTTGATTGATTGAAAACATTGTATAAGGGAGAATCATAGCTGTCAGACACATAGCTATCAAAGTGAAGAATTATGACAGATAACATCTTTTGATATAAACCCTGTTCTATATATATATTCCTTTATCAAAACCAACTAACTAAGACATTGATCAAAGTTAGGTCCTAACAATTTCCCCCTTTTGGTAAAGGAAGATTTATTTAGAACATGTTTTCACAGCTTGATAAGAGAAATAATAAAAGAAGTAATCCAAGGAATCATATCGTGCAGAGGTAATCAAAATGAGATTGAAGACTTGGAATTAATCTCGTGTGATGAGAAGAGTTCACAAAATACCGTCATACAAACCGAGGCAAACAAAACTTATTGTCTTTAACCAAAAAAAAATGTTCCATAACAAATACAATTATTCATCACCAATTGATCATAGAATTCATCTCTTTCTTGCCCGGGCCGATAGAATCTGATTTCTTCCATCCTCTAGCTCTCTTCTCATTTCAGGCTCAACTCCTCTGTAGAAGAACTCATTGTTCCATTCCCAGGACATCCTTTCATCATACTTGAAGAATTTGTCTTCCTTTGACTTCAGTTGAGATCTTTTAAGGGGCATTTGATCATTTCTGATTCTCATTGTGCCCCACAAATGTTTCTTCTTGTTCCTGGTTTTCTTGCTCTGCATGGGCACACTGGATTGATCTCGGTTGTGACCGAACCGATACTTGAGCATTAGTGAAGGAATGAGTGAATTGCCGAGGAGGGTTGGAAACCGTAGGGATGGAAATATTGTTGGAGAGTCTTGATGAGGGCTTGAGGGAGTATCATTATCACTATCATCATCATAGCCGTCAGTCTCGAGGAAAGATCAATAACGCTTCCGGGCTCTGCTTTGACTGACAAAGAATGGAAGATCTGAATTCTTTGATCTCAGGAATAGAGACCAAGTTTTTGAAATGAGAGTTTTCATTGGGTGAGGTGAAGTTAATAGGATCTACAGTGATGAAGGGTGAAAGGTAGGGCTCAATTCCTGGATTAAGAGTTGGGGAAAAGATGTTAACAGTTTTGCTTAATAAAAGCATAATGGCACACTTTTGTTCAAACAGTGAAAGGAAAAGTGTTTTTGCAAGGTCAATGCACAGGGTGAAGACTAAACCCTTTGGCATATACAAGCATGAATTGAATGATGGAGAGATGAGTTGGCTGAAAAGAACTTCCCAATCAAGAAGAGTATTGGGAGTGATGAACTTTGGGAAGGATGGGATTTGATGAACAAAGTTGGAGGTGGATGAGGTTCTTGACAGTTGCCATTTTTCATAGGCAAAGAAAACTAACCCTGCAAGGTTTCTTGCTACAACAATCAAACCATTTCTTGACAGTTCCCAGAATTTTGGATAGGTGAAGGGATTTGCTATTTCTGGGATGTGAGTTACATGGGGTAACCTCGTCCTTGCTGCTTTGATGGAAGAAATAGAGAAATCAATTCCACAGCTAAGAATCCAAGGTTCCCTTTTGGGAAGGGAGGATTGATTTGGATTTGGAGGAATAGAATGACTTGGAGAACTGTGAGGACTGTTAGGAATGGGATCACTGTCAGATATGTCTTGACCTTGTCCGGCCCGGCATTGGACTTTGTGGAGAGGCTTCAAAAGGTTCATTTTCAGGAATTGGAGAGGTTGGCTTGGAGGGTGCAGATGGTTGGGTTGAAACAGTTGGGATTGACTCAGAGGATTGGCCAAGACTTTGATTAAGAGAGCTGGAAGTGAATTGAGATTTAAGGAAATTCAAGGCTGCCCTTACTTCACTTTTGGCCAACCTTTTCTCAAGGATAACTATCATAGCTTCCTCATTTTCTTGAGTTCCATCAAGCACAAGGCCTTTGCAAGCATTCACAATTGAGTCTCCTTTTGAGACAAGAATGGGATTAATCTCAACTCCAACCTTCTTGAGATTTTGAATGACCTTAGAAGTATTATCAAGATTCCCCCTTTCAATTTCAACAGTTGGGGCAGGATCATTTACGAGTTCGATCTCAGAATGGAAGGGAAGGTATGGCTATCTACATTCATAGCTGTCACCTTGGGGTTTCTAGATGACTCACCTGGTCCACTTCTTTTCTGCATTAACCTAAGTCTGAGTTCATCTAGGGCCACCACTGATTCTTCCTCACTTAGAAAATCCTTAAGATACAAAAGAATGTACCTTTTCGGTGTCGGGGTTTCCATCCAACTCAATAGCCTCAATTGCTCTCGTGATTTTAGCTAACTGTTGAGGTTGGGTAGAGGGATATTCTCATCAATGTTCCCCTTAAAGGTTGCTTATCTAATGGTTCTTTGAGATTGAGGATAGCTTCAATGGCCGATCGATGACTGAAATGGGTGTGGATTTTGGGGAAATGGAAGGGGTAGATATTTTGGTTTTCTTTGATTTGGGGGCTTTCTTTTCAAGTTTTCTTTTCTTTGGTAATGATTTAGAAGGAATGGTTAAGGAAGATTGTACCTTTGATCCGGTAGCCGTCATCATTGGAGGGGATAGCCGTCGAGGTTGCTTTCCTTTGTGAAGGGTTTTGGATAGGGCAAGAGCCGCCTAAAGCTCTTGAGGATCTATGTTAGCATCACCAAGATCATCTTGATCCATAGTGTCAACCTCATGGCTATCAACATCACCTCTTTCTTCAACATTCTTAGCATGGCCGTCAGAGATGGTTCCTTCACCGTCGCCTATCGATCATCCTTGCTTTTGCTCTTTTTGCTAGGAGATACCACAGTCCTCTTCAAGACTCCAGCTTTTCTTGACATTGGTCTTTACTCCTCTTTTCATTCTCCTACTTGTAGCCAAAGCTATCAAATCTTTCCAATGATTAAGCTTTATTCTTGTTTCTTCAAGCATTTTTTCTTGGGCTTCTTTGAAACTTTCAAGGCTCATATCTCCAGCCTTCATAACAATTCCTTTCTTTTGTTTCAATGAAAAGGTTCTTTCATTGAAACATCTTGTTTCCGACAGCCTTCACCGTCTTCACCATTTCTTGGATAGAGCAGGTTTGAGCTTTGGAATTAGAACTTCAAGAATTCCACTCATGAATCTGAAGTTGTTCATCCTTCCACCTTGCTTCTTGAATTTGAGAGTAGAGGATGAGACTGCAAGTTGGAAATTGTGGAGAAGGACAATGCACCAATTTGTGTCCTTGGTCATTAGGCTGAGCATCTGCTTCCACTCATTTGATCCCATTTGGTCAAATGAGGAATGCTTGCCATCAATGGCTTTGTTGACCACATCCATCAGTGTTGACTTGAAGATATCATCTTTGTTTTTCACCATAGCTTTGTCTTGAACAGCTTTGAAGTCAGTGATTTTAACCCCAAGAAATTTTTCATAAACTAACTTTAATCTTTCTGATCCTCTATCCCATATATTTTTCACAGCATCTTCTTTATTTGGAATTCCATAGACATCACTAACCATTTCTTGAGTGATAGTTATCTCTACATTTTCTATGGTGGCAGTTATTGAATTATCTTCATTGTTTCTTCTTCCTACCAAATAAATTTCTTTGCAGAGTTCTTCATAAATTGGGGGTTTAGCTCCCATAAAATCAAGTAATTCATTTACCTCAAGCAGTTCTTTGATGAGGATTCCAACTTCAGAGTCATAGAAGTTGGGTTTGATGAAGTAACCATGAGCATCTGGGTACATTGCTTTTGGGTCTGCCATTGATGCTTGAAAAAGAATTAGGGTTGGAGAAATACGATGGTAGATTGGAGAGGGAAAGAGAAGAATTTTAAACTGAGGGTTAAGGAAATAGGAATTTTGGTGATTGCGAAAGAGAGAGAGAGATAAATGATGAGTGGAACATGGGTTTTAATGAACATTGGGGGTTACAAAGTTAAGTAACTGTTCATATGAACAGTGGTTTTTACCCTTCCCCATGTTGAGACATTAATTCCCACAAAACACAAGAAGAACATTCTCTTTTTCAAGGAGATTTGCAGTGGAAGAGGCGGCGAAGGAAGTGACAATTGTGAGCAATTAACACGATCAAATCACTTAAAGTTTTCTTTAACCTAGCTGTTGAAAGAAATCTCTCGACAGCTTAAGCTAGTTTGAATGATGATTGTCATTCGAGATAGCTAGGTGAAAATTTGCCTATAAAACAATGAAAACTTCAGAGGAAAATTATTCAGATTGATTTACAACCAAAAATGGGAAGATTTTCTTCAAAGTTTAATCCAAAGGTTATGGCTCAAACAAATTAAACAATTGGTCTTTGGGAAAAAATGGTGAGGATGATTTGATGAGTGATGAGATGGAGATAGATAGAGAGACTTTCAACATTGTTGAAGGTTCAGAGAGAGTGAATGATAAGGGTAAGAAAAAGAGAGTGAGGGTTGATGAAGACATAGAAATGAAGGAGGTAGGTCATCGTGGAAAAGATTGACAAGAAGTAAGGAGGGAGAAGGAATAAGACTTTTTGGGAAGACAATCAAAGTTGATCAAGGAGAGTCAAGTAAGGGAAGGAGTAAGGTAGAAAGGGTATACACATTGGGGGAGTTGGTAAAGCAGACAGAGCTCGACAAACTAAGGAGAGAAGCTTAGCCGTCAGAAGAAGGTTGAGCAAGATAAGCTTTATACACCCGTGAGCAGGGATTCTCTTTCTCCAGGAGTTGGTTTGTTGGAAGGTAGAGGAGATAACTTTGCAGAGTGCATATATCTCCTTCTTCAACCATCTCATACCTGTTCAACCAGGTTGTAGGTTGCTTCACCCCGCAAGAGTACCTACCGTGGAGAGAGTGGAGTCAAATGTTGGTCAACCATTTGCAATCACAGGAATGGTTCTTTTTCAGAGAATTTAGCTTTGTTACTCCAATGGAGGGATTGCTTCAGCCATATGATCCAGTTGAAGAGTGGTGGCCTAGAAGGGCAAGTCCTTCTCTCCAATATTCAAGCATTTCCATTGATCCTTTCTTGGAGAGGCACCCAAGTGTGGTTGCAGAGGTACCAACAAACCTTGCAATCAACTCAGGAGGCTAGAAATGAAGGAATGAGTGCCTGGTGGAGGGTCTCTGGGGAGACTGTGACATTTCCAAAGAATGTCCGACAAACAGAGGAGAAGGTTTGAAGAGAAGAGAGTGGATCCGAGGATTGTTTGGTTTGGAAGAAGTTTTTGTTGGGTGAGTTGAGATGAGAGAGAAGAATTTGATGGGTTGTTTGTATGTTTTTTTCTATTTCTTTTTTTTTGTAAGTTTTTGTTGTTTTTGGTTTTGAAGGCTTTTGGATTGATAGCTGTCAGTGGATGGCTTGTTAGGAATGTGTATGAGGTAATAGCTATCGTGCAACATTGTGATAGCATTACTCGATTGTAATCCTCTTTTGTTTAAGAAGAACACCCCTTTTATTTTGGCATATTAATCATCCTAAGCATGGCTCTTAATAGCTCAAATCTTTTTCATCCATGGCTTTTGTGAGAATATCGAGACATTGTTCTCGTGCAAACTTTTGCAAGGTTGATATTCCCTTTTTCAACATGATCTCGATGAAATGATGCCCGACTTCAATGTGCTTGGTTTTTGAATGTTGGACAGATTTTCTGTCATAGCAATGGTACTTGAGTTGTCACGTAAGATGGGAATGTTTGATAATTCAATTCCAAAGTCTTGAAGTTGACTTTTAAGGTAGAGAATTTGTGAACAACACAAGCCTCGCAGCAATGTACTCGGCCTCCTCAGCTTGAGGTTGCAACCGAGGTTTGCTTTTTGCTTGACCATGAGATAATCCTTGATCCAACAAACCGGCATCCACCACTAGTGGATTTTCTGTCTAGATTGCACCCCGCATAGTCGAGTCGGTTGAATCCAACTAGGGAGAATGGGGATTCAGTGGGATACCATAGGCCAAAATCGTGGGTTCCTTTGATATATCTCAAAATTCTCTTGACAAATGAGAGATGAGATTCTTTGGGATTAGCTTGAAACCTAGCACATAGACATACACTAAACATAATGTCCGGGTCTTGAAGCCGTCAGATATAGGAGAGATCCTATGTAGCTTCGTAAAGTGTTGGATTTACACTATGACCATCTTGATCGCATGAAGTTTGGTTGTGGTTGACAAGGGAGTTTTAGCAGGGGATGCAGTTTGCATGTCAAACTTTTTGATCATATCCCTTGAGTATTTGGCTTGGTTGATGAAGATTCCTTCCTTCATTTGCTTGACTTGAAGGCCTAAGAAGAAGGTGAGCTCACTCAATCATGCTCATTTCAAACTCGATCCTTCATGATATCTCCAAATTCGCACAAGTTCTCATTTGATGAGCCAAAGATTATGTCATCAACATAGACTTGGATGAGCAACTGATCATCTCCATATTTTTTGATAAACAAGGTGTTATCAATATGTCCTTTGGTGAATCCTTTTCCAAGAAGATATCTAGATAGGGTGTCATACCAAGCTCTAGGTGCTTGTTTAAGCCCATACAATGCTTTGTTCAGCTTTGAATACATGATCGTGGAATTTTGGATGCTCAAAACCAGGGGGTTGAGATACAAACACTTTTTCATTTAGAACTCCATTTAGAAATGCACTCTTGACATCCATCTGAAAAACTTTCATCTTCTTGAATGAAGCATAGGCAAGAAACAGCCTTATAGCTTCAAGTCTTGCAACAGGTGCAAAGGTCTCATCATAGTCAATGCCTTCTTCTTGTCTATACCCTTGAGCAAACTGCCCGCCTTGTTTCTAATTACAACACCTTCTTCATTCATCTTGTTTCTAAAAACCCATCTTGTTCCAATGCTTGATTTCTTGGTTTAGGAACAAGTTGCCATACTTTGTTTCTTTCAAACTGCTCTAGTTCTTCTTCCATGGCTTCAATCCAGTCAGCATCTTGGAGTGCTTCATTTATTTTCTTTGGTTCCACTTGGGATATGAATGCACTCATGAGAAAAGGAATGTTGTCTGGGACTGGGGTTTTATCAATTTGAAGGCTGATGTAAAGATCTTTATTGGGTGGAATGATATGGGTAATGGTGGTTTCATTATTGGTTTTGGGAGGAGAAGGAGGATTATTGGATGAAGATGGAAGGAGGTTAGAAGATGGATTAGATGAGGAATTGGGATGGCTGTCAGCTAAGGGTTGGCTGTCAGCTAAGGGAGGATTTTGAGGAAGATCAGTCAAGGGATGACTATTTATTTGAATATTTTCTTCCTCATCCATTGGATTGAAAGTGGGAGAGATTGCTGTTGACTTTGTTGGCTTGATTGGTTGTTGATGAGAGTGGGATGGTTCATGGCTGTCTGGCATAGGATGGCTGTCAGATGAATTTCTTGGAACCATGTATGGAAGGTTTGATGAATCTTGTTCATGACTGAGAATAGTTGAATCAAGAATGGGGGATGATTCAGGGAGATTATCTAGATTTCCCAAACCTTCATCAAAATCACATAATTCAGTTATACTTTGATCATTGTTTTCATCAAAGTCAACATGAATAGATTCTTCCACAACAAGTCTTCTTTTGTTGTACACTCTATAAGCTTTGCTTGTGTTAGAGTATCCAAGAAAAATTCCTTCATCACTTTTGGAGTCAAATTTGTCCAAATTGTTCTTGCCATTGTTGTGAATGAAGCATCTACTTCCAAAGCTGTGAAAGTAGGAAATGGTAGGGACTTTGTTGTTCCATAATTCATATGGAGTCTTCTTGTGAAATTTGTTGATCAGGGTTTTGTTTTGAACATATACAAAGCAGCAGTAATGTTTCACCCCAAAAATATTTTGGGAGATTATGTTCTGACAGCATTGTTCTTGCTGCCTCACAGATTGTTCTGTTCTTCCTTTCTGCAACACCATTTTGCTGTGGAGTTCTTGGGGCTGAGAAATTGTGATCTATTGAATCACAATATTCTTCCACTCCAGTGTTCTCAAATTCCTTCCCATGGTCAGATCTGATCTTGATGATGGATGTCCCTTTTTGATTTTGAATTTTATTGAATAGTTTTATCAGACAGCTAAGGGTGTCACTTTTGGATTCAAGAAGAATGATCCAAGTGAATCTTGTGAAATCATCAACAACAACTAGGGAGTATCTTTTTCCTCCTAAAGATCTAGTTCTTATGGGTCCAAAAAGATCCATATGAAGCAGTTCAATAGGTCTTGAGGTGTCCAACTTGGTCTTGGGTTTGAATGAAGATTTCTTTTTCTTCCCACATTGGCATGCTTTGCAAAGTTTATCCTTTTTGAATGGGATCTTTGGTAGACCTCTGACAAGATTGGAATTTGCAAGCTTGGAAATGGTTTTGTGATTGAGGTGAGCCAATCTCTTGTGCCATAGCCATGACATATCAGATTGATTGAAAGACGTAAGGCGGTGAGCATTTGAAGTTTCCACAATCTCTAAGTTTAAGCAATAGAGATTCCCTTTTCTTGATCCAGCTTAGGATGACTTTATTGTTTTTATCTTTAACAGGCATTTGTCTTTAGTACAAACAACATGATATCCCTTGTCACGCATTTGACTAATGCCGATCAAATTGTGTTTGAGACCCTCTACATAGGATACATTTGTAAAAATGATATCTTTTGTAACAATATTTCCGATCCTTTGACCTTAGCTTGGGAATTGTCACCAAAGGTTACATTTGGACCATTTTTAGGGGAATATTGTTGCAGCCAATCTTTATTGAAGGTCATATGTCTACTACAACCACTATCTAAATACCAGAGACCTTTCCTGGATACCTGCAAAACAAAAAATAAGATTTATGGTACCCTTTTTATTCTTTTGGGTCCAAAGGATTAGTTTTTCTTTGGAGCCCTAGCATTGTTCATTGATCCCTTATTGAAGAACTGGTTTAGGGTATGGTAATATGACATGATTTGCATCATGTAAGGTGTAAGGACAGTGGATTGGGAAGGATTGAAGTAGTGGTTTGGGTTGCTGTATTGGGGTTGAAACTGAAAATTATTTGAATGGGATGACCTTGGAGAGTCATTTTGATGTGCATGGCTTCTTCCATTTGAATATTGCCATTGAGGTTTTTGTTTTTTGGTGTATTTATGCTTGTTGTAGAATCTTTGTTGCCTTGGGGTTCTTTGTTGTTTGGAGGAATTTGGCTGTCTGTCATGCCTTGGCTGTCTGTCAAGCCTTGGCTGTCTGTCAACCATCGTCAGTCCGACGTGGCTTGACCGACTAGCACCTTTTTGCAGCTTGACTTCTTCCTTTATATTGGCCCCTTTGAACCCAAATAAACTTGCTTCCTTGAATTTTATTTGGTCCTTCCTTTGATTGACTAGGGCCACCCAAGATTTCCTTTTCTTTTCCTTTGGTTTGAATGGGATAGGTTTGAGTTTGATAGCTGCCAGAGCTTAGGTTTTCTAGAACCATTTTTTCAATGGCCCTTTCACCAGTGGGAGGAGTGTACACCTTTTGTGTAGGATCATCGCACCAATCCCCGTTTTGTCACTGGACGCCTTTGGGTGTAGGTGAAAAGAGATAATGCTTTGCTCGACATGTTCCCTGAATCTATTTTCTTTTTAAGAGCATCATTTTCTTTTTCAAGATTAATGAAGTTTTTGACAATTTTCATGATTATTAGATGTCTCAAATTGCCGATCCATGTTTTGTTTTTCAAGCATGATGCATTGATCTCTTAGCCCTTGGCATGCTTTGTCAAGCTCAGAAATGGTTTTTGTGAGGTTGTCAATGGTTGAGGATTGGGAAAGGTTCTCATTGACCAATGAAGCAAAGCTAGTTTTTTGTTTTTTGGTTTGAATTAAAAGAGTACAAACTAATTGTTTAAAACCATCAATATTTAAAGAGTTAAAATCATGTACCTCTTTTAGTTCATCAGCCAGCAAAGTGCTTCCATCTTTTCCTCATTGTCGATTCTTCATCATCTTCACCATAAGGCATATCATGGCTTCTTCTCCTTCAATTTCAGTAGTCATCACTTGACATATACTCTTCATCACCGAATTTTGATGAGTCAAGAATCATGACTTGCTCTTTGTTTTTGTCATGTTTATTTTTGGAGCAATTGTAGCAAGCTTGCACTTAGAGCCGTGAATGATCTCTTTTGAGTAGGTCATCTTCTTAGCCGTCCGATTGTCCCTAGGTTTCCTTGGTTCAGGGCAATCAGATGAGTAATGTCCTTGCTTTCCACAATTGAAGCAATCAATTGTCTTCTTGTAGCCGTCTTGTTGGGCATTAGAGGTGGAGGGATTGAATTTTTTGTCAAAAGATTTCTTTTGAAATTTCATGGCATTTCCGATGCCATGGAAATGAGGCTTGGAATGTCTTCTTGGGAGATCTGTTTGCCGACAGCATTTGGAGCCGATGTTTATCTTTTGAAGAGCATTGTTGACAATGGTCTCAATGTCATGGTGAGTGATTGGCTTGTTGACAGTTTCTTGTGCGCTTAAAGCTAAGGTTTGTGAAATGGAGGGGACTGATGGAATTTTTATCATACCTTCCAGCTCATAAGCTTCAAGCTTTCCAAAATATTGCTCAACTGTCATGGTGCTCCATTCGAGATCCTTCTCTAATAGGTAATGCTACCTTCTCATATTCTTGAGGGAGATTTGAGTAAATCTTGAGGCAGAGATCTTGTTGTTCAAAGGTTTTTCCATGATCGGCAATTGATCTAACAAGGTTCTCAAACCTTGGCCGAGCAAAGACTAACCTTTTCTCCAGGTAGAACTTGAAATTGTCTAATTGCCTAAGCAAGTTGTACAAGTTTTGTGTCCTAACACCGGAGTGTTTAGTGAACTTGGTTTGAATAAGAGCCCATGCTTTGCTCGCATTTGGTTCCTTAGCAATTTCTTGGGCTAGAGAATCATTTACACTCTTTTGAAGAATGTTCTTGACTTTCAAGTTTGCACTTACCAATTGCTTTTCACTTCTGCACCAAGTTTCGGGATTTGATCTTACTTGGTCCTCCATCGCATGCATTTGAGTTGGGTATGACACTTCATTTTCTAGAACATACCAGCCTAAATGTCGTTTGCATCAAGATAAGTTTTTATCTTTGATGCATAGATCTCAAAGGATCCACAGTCATCAATGTGTGGGATGTCTTTCTCATTATTTCTTCTTGGTTGAGGCATGGTGGGTTTGAAGAGAATCCTTCACAAGTTGTTAGACTTTTTGAGTGTGAAGACAAGCTCGATACCAATTGAAAGGCCCTTGCTTGGTATGTAGATGATCGACGGCTATGGTATTGGCTTAGCCGTCGATGATAGTTGAATTGTGCAATGGAATAAAAGAGATTTGAAATAATGGTAGGACAACAAACAAAAAGAAATAATGCAAGTGTGTGAATGTGATTGCAAAAATGTAATAACACATAGAATTTAAAGTGGTTCATAGTTCACTCCTCCTACATCCACCCCCACTGTCAAACTTGACAAGTGAGATCAATTTTATTATAATCTTTAATCAACAAAAATTACAAATGATTGATTCAGGCAAGTTCCTTGAACTTCCTCTTCCTAATTAGTACAGTCAACTAGGGATACACTTAAAGTACGAGTCTTAAGTGCTTTTACAACTTGAAGTACAAGTCTCAAGATTTTACAAAATAACTAATACACTCAAAGTTCAGCCTTGAGTGATTACAAACCGATTCTACACCTAAAGTACAGCCTTAGGTTTTTGGGGTTTGTGAATTAACACACCGGGGTTGTTTGTTGTTGGTGAAGAGGTTTAGGGGTGAAGGTTTTGGTTTGGAACAGGTTTTAAAGGTGAGGATTGGTGTGTGTGTGTGTGGATTACGGGAGGTGTGTGTGGGTGTTTGGAAAGGGTTTTTGACTGGGAAAATGAGTATTTTTCAAGTAATTTTGTTTGGGGAAGAACTCCTCTATTTATACCCTTTAATGTAGCCGTTGGAATATGACTCGTTGCAGGCTACATTAATGAGCTTTGATCGGTCTTTGTCCCACTTGTCCACATGCAGGTCTTTATGAGCCGGCTTGAGCCGTGAGCTTGAACCGAGAACTTCTAGAAGGTCTTCAAAGGGTCTTCATTGGTCTTCATTGATGGACTTGATAGCCGTGTGAAGATGCAGGATCTAACTTGGTTGAGTTTGTGGTAACATGGTGTGAGGCGGGGAGATGGTGTACGAGGACCGAAGTCATAGCCGCGATCATGGCAAGGCTTAGCTATCAGAGAGGATCTCTAATAAGGACTGAGATGCACTTGATGATCTTGATGACTTAGAGAGTGACTATGATTCATGTTTTTGATTGATTGAAAACATTGTATAAGGGAGAATCATAGCTGTCAGACACATAGCTATCAAAGTGAAGAATTATGACAGATAACATCTTTTGATATAAACCCTGTTCTATATATATATTCCTTTATCAAAACCAACTAACTAAGACATTGATCAAAGTTAGGTCCTAACAAAGTGGATTGCATGCTTGAAAGGTGTTTCCGTGATCAGGTGATGCAGATTTTTAGGGCTCTATCGTAGCCTCAAGTGCTGTTGTATTCTGCAACAATCCCTAAAGAAGTTGAGAAGATGGCAGGTTCACTGGCAAAAGAGATGGTTGTCATCTCTGTCGGGAAGCCAAACAAGCCAAATCAGGCAGTCAAACAGCTGGCCATCTGGGTTGAGTCGAAGCATAAGAAACAAAAGCTTTTCGATATATTGATGAGCACACAGCGTTTCAAGGCACCCGTTGTTGTGTTTGTGGGGTCAAGACTTGGAGCAGATCTCCTGTCTGAAGCAATTACAATCACTACTGGACTGAAGCTCTGGCTATCCATGGAGAGAAGCCCATGAAGGAGAGGAGAGAGATTTCAAAGTCTTTTTTGGTTGGAGAGGTTCCTGTGATTGTGGCAACAGGAGTATTGGGGCGAGGACTTGATCTTTTAGGTGTGAGACAGGTTATCATGTTCGACATGCCAAATTCTATAAAAGAGTATGTGCACCAAATGGGTAGAGCATCCAGAATGCGGGAAAAGGGTACATCAATTGTGTTTGTGAATGAGGAGAATAAGAAGATGTTTCCTGAGTTGATTGAAACCTTTAAATCATCTGGGGCTGCTATCCCACGAGAGATTGCTAATTCACAGTGCATAGTGAGGTCACACCCTGAAAGCAGGAACGATAGGAAAAGGAAACATGGTTACTGAAATAATGGAGATTTTCTCTGATTTGTGATCCAGCAATCATTTTTCCCAAGAAGTGACTTGCAAAGGAACTACCCAAGATATTTTGCTCTCATTTGCTAGATGTCACCTCTAATCTACCTCTTCATAGAAGCTCCACAGAGAAAACTGATTCTTCTACTCAGCCGGTTATTTGTGTATTATTGGTTTAATTCATTGCCCACACTGAGGTTTGGCAACGTCAGCTTCGATTCGTAATGATGATGCTGCTGATTTCTCGGTAAGTTTAAGATTTTGCATAGTTTAGTTTTGGAATTTCCTCTTAATGGGTTATGGAATTTCCTCTTAATTGGCCGAATCGCACTTTATGAGAATGAAATGGAAGGTATTCTCATTTTGCTTGCTTGTAACTTTTATTTTATTATTTGCAATGTCATCTCGATATGTGAGTTTTTTCCCTACTAATTAATTGCAACGACCAAAATGAATCTTAGCATTCTTTCAGCAACCCCATCGATCTCTACCTTTTTTAACTATCATAAACATGGTTGAAAAAATTCACACCCAAATATGATTACTTAATCGTTGATCAACTTTAATTGCTTTCTCGAGCTCTATTGTGTTGATCACTTTTTTTTCTTCAAGAATCCAGATCCATCTACTGAAATTTAAGAAAAAGACACCACCACAACCTACAACCTCATTAATCCCTTCAATTTCTTCACCAACAATTATCTCAGTTGTCATTGTCGGCTAATAGGCCTGGAGGTGATGGAGGAGAAGAGAGCAGGTATCTCATTATGATAAACCTTTCTAATACCGATACCAAATCTTGCCTGATTGATCTTACCGATCTTTTCCTTCACAAATTGAATATATAAAAAGTTGTGTACGGTATTGTATTTTGTTGCTAAATCCTACGGGGTGAGCAAAGTTTCAAGTAGTTTTGTAAATGGTAGGAAATAGAGTAAGAGAAGCTTTGATGAGGAAGACACTAAGGGCTCGATTGGTAGCCGGATAAAAATGAGCAGTATAATTAGCGAGGGGCTAATTAAACCCCTCCATATTAATGAGTGTACAAATAATCCTAATGTCTGTGTAAGAATATGAAGTTTGGTAGGTACGGGACTAATATTCACTAATCATGTATAAATACATTATTACTATTCCTTTTCCAACAATACCCTTAACCTACAATTATAAAATTCAGATTAACATTTAGCTACTCCAATTTTTTTTATTGATATTAGATAATTTTCTTTTGAATGAGTTGACTTAGCATTTTTCTACGAAGGAAATTCTAAATTTTATTGGAAATCTTTTCAGAAAAAATATAGGTAACAAAAAAGAAGTAGTAGTAGTAAAATTTAGAATCAATTGAATTACATCCATTAAACACTCCACCCATTATATCTCTAACTTCCATTGAGAAACCCAAATTGCTGCAATTGGACTGGTTCCATTCCGGTTCTACCCATTATATCTCTAACTTCCCCTCTTCTCTCTCCAATATCTTCTCTTTTTACCAACCATCTCTCCGACCTCATTCACCTCAGTCTCAGTTCGGTGGAATTTCCTCAATTTGGGTTGTCCAAATTGGTGGCAACGCCCTTACCGGACCCATTTTAACATCCTTTGGAAAACTCAAAAACTTGGTTGTTCTGGGTTTGCCTTCTTTCACCCTCTCTGGTCCTATATCACCGGAGATTTGACGGCTCGTTGCGCTGAAAATTTTTGTTATGCAGGAGAATCAATTCGCAAAGTTCCATTCTGGCTGAGATAGAGAAATGTTGTAGTCTTCTTGTGCTTTTTGCTGCCTTCAATAATATTTCAATGGATCAATGGGTTCATCGTTCCAGAATGATTTTCCACTTTCCAGTGCTAAGGTTTATCAAAAGATCGATTTCCCATTGCGAAGGTTTATCAAAAGAACAAGGGCATATTTGGGATAATATTGTAATCTGCCCTTTCATTGAGGTTGGGATTAATAATACCACCATTTAATTGGCATTAGTAGTGAGGGGATAAGGCAATAATTCTAATTAATACTGATCGACATTTACCAACCAAACAACAACTCGCTTGGCTTAATTATACGAGTAAAAATTATCTGGTGTTAAAACGGCATACCAAACTATCCCTAAAGGATTAGAAATAAGAGAGGCTTTGAGGGGTACTGCTGGTAAAGAAGGTGATTGCAAGGGTGGCTTCTGTGGGTGGGAGCGGCATATCAGTGAGGTGGCGTTTGCTGAAGGTTTGGACACGATTTACGAACCAAGGGAATTAATCCTCTTTTCTTTCCCCCTTCCTTTTATTTGATAAATAAACACTTAGCGTGAAGTAGAAAACTTGTTTTCGTTGTGCCATAACCATGATTTGTTGCCATAGTTTATGAAATACTCTTTTCAAGAAGCTGTACTGTGATTTAGATACCCAGAAGAACATTGTTTAATGTGAAGATGTACTGGGATTTAGATACCCTGAAGAACATTGTTTTTTCAGACAAGAAGTCTCGGGTTTAGAAGAAAGTTTCTGGGTCTTTTGGAGGAGATCAAGGGAAATCTGGTGATAAACAGAATGCCAGTCTGGAAATACGAGACGTACAGAGTAAAACTCCGTATTATTAAAGGTCAGCTTAATCAAGTATAGAAGTGCCTATAGTGCCATTGTAATTTTTGGTTGAAAATGAACTAGGCCCCATGAATTTAACACCGCTAAAGAATACTCCCTCCTTCCTAACAAGTGAAACTAAAATAGAATGAGAGGTGATTAAGAAAAAGTAGTAGAGTATTGATAGGGAGGAGGTGTTGTGAGCATGAAAAGTAATGTAAAAGAGAGAAAGTGGGGTAAGAAATAGTAAGTGGATAGTTGTTGTGAGTATGACGAACATGACATATTGAATAAAAATTAATAAAAGTTGGCTATTTTAGGTAGTCTCACTTGTTATGGGACGGAGGGAGTATATGAGAGTATAAAGGTAAAGAACAAATAATTGAATCTTAAGAATATATAATCAAATTTACTGGAATACTTGTAAACCCAACAGGAAAAGAAAAGAAGAAAAAATTAAGAAGAAATGAAAGTAATGTGTTAACTCATTCAAATCCAAATTAATTGTCCTCTTCATGAAAAGTAAATGTAAATACAAATATATCACGAACAAACCAATGACAAAGCAACAAGGACTTTTTAATATACTTGCAAACAATCCAAGTTATCTCCAATCGTAATACAAAACCATAAATAATAATCAAGAAATACTCAATATAAAGAGCATTCCAATTCAACTCACTTAAAAGTTGAAATCATGAGGTTGATTACACATGTTCAACTTTTATTCGATATATGCTGGAAGACAATGATCTTGATATATCAGACAACGATCCAAGAATTATTGTTGAGCCCAACTCTGTGATATAACTTGATATACCATGATGGCCATCAAGCTTGGCCTAAGAAAATAAAGTTAAGCAGTCAATATTAAGTACAATTGCACAGAAATCTATAGGAAACATATATCTAAAAAGATAAATTGCCAAATCATTTCAACTAAAACGAACTAACAACAAGAATTAGAGGCGGAGATCTAACCTTCCATATATGAAACGGTACAGGAAAGGCTTTGGAGATCTAACCTTCCATAGAAGAGCCGGCAAACTAGTGGCGGCCGCCCTCCCTTGGGTGGGTAGGGAGTTTTGGACTATTTTCAGAAAGGAAGCTGTAGAGGCTCATATAGTGCCAATTAGGGTTAGGGTTTCTAATGCATCGGTCCTCATGAATTAGGCTCGAACATAAAATGTAAACATTACGGGCCAAGGTTGATTAAAATATTTGGGTCGGGGCCTGGTTATTGGATGATGAAGCTCGACCCGTTCTGTCTCTATCTATCTATCTATCTATCTATATATAAACATGTTTGTAGGTATATATGTGTGTGTGTGTATATGTATGTTTGTGTGTGTGTGTTTTAGTTTATGACTCCATGATTGCGTTGAGTTCTAGTTGAAATGGTAAGTTTAAATGCTAGTTGAAATGGTAAGTTTAGATAGTTGGTTTAGTGGTTTAGACTTGTGTGGGAATGCACCGAAAACTGTCCTAATTTCAGAAGACTTGCTCATTAGTGTGTGTAGGTGATTCATCGGTACAATAAAGGAAATCATTGGACGTGGTAAAGGAAATCTATTGATTTACATAAATTATTTTTTCCTCAAAGTTTGAGGTCGGAAGAGGCTATTAATATAAGCTCTATTAAATGTTCTTGGGTAGTAGAATATGAGCGATTTTCAGATCATATCCCATTGATTTACTTCTTCTACTGAATGTTCCAAATTATATGATTAGCAGTTTTCCATTTGTTATTTTCTTAACCGACTTGTACGTGTGCTTGATATTTCAGTGGGCTATGGAACCTATGACCCCTGGGCGACATAACAAGCCCATAAATACCCATGCCATGCCAGATTCAAAATTTCACAAAAACCCACGCTCAACACTACCCTTACCCGTCCGCTCCTATACCCAAAGTATAAGATTAGAATTACTCTTATACCTAGGTACAAGAGTACTTTTTTCACAATCTTTCACATTTTCTTAAAAATAATAAAAAGTCTCATATTTTATTAAGCAATCCGCTCCTACCTAAAGGTATAAGACTAGAATTATTCTTATACCTAGGTATAAGAGTTTTTTTTTCAATTTTTTTTTCACATATTCTTAAAATGTTGAGAATTTTTTTGGCCGTTTTTCTCCCACTTCTATAGTCCTGCTTCCTTCATGGATTTTCAAATCAAAGATCTGAATATGTGTGTGTGAGAGTGACGGGAATGAGGGGAGAGAAGAGTGGAACCATTTTGTTTAAGGGGCTTTGGGTTTTAGAAATATTGTATATGGGCTTTTAGAAATATCATGGGTTTTTATAGAGAATGATTTAGAATGAGGAATTAATCCTATTTCAGATGGGGAAATCCAAGCATTTTGGCTTCATTGAATTCGTGTCTAATGAGATTGACTTGTCTCCAATATAGAATAATTTCATTCCATTTGCTTTACAACCTTAATTATTGTCTGCTTTAAGCAGGTGGTAAAATCGTGGCTGAGACTATGCACAATCACCTGTTGTTCGAGCATTTGCTTCAGGTACCACTTATTCCTCAGCGCATTCATTCCTAGTTGTTAGCATTTTTTTTCTTACAATCTTTTCCCACAACAGAAATGGCCTTCTTCTATTTTTCCTTTACATAACAATAATCGGTAGTCACCAAAGATGATATCCGAGCCCTTGTAAGCTATGATTTTCGGACTCTTTGATTTATCCCGTCGTACCCGTGTCGGACACTCCTATTTTAGTGTTGTTGACAAGGGTCTGATGAGGTAAACCAAAGAGTTCGAGCATCATAGCTTTGTATGTATAGATGTTAAAGAACAAAAGTTAGGGACAACATTTATTCCAAGAGTTTAGAAGTGAAGGAGAGTGTCTGGAAAGATGCTTTACGGAAGGACACATTATTTTATGATGTTACATATTGCAATCACATTTTAAAGGAGTTTAAAATCACGCTACAACAACAACAAAGCTTTAGTCCCAAATGATTTGGGGTCGGCTAACATGAATCCTCATATATCATCATGAAAGAAAGGATGTAAAAAAAAAAATATTAAAAGAAGAAATAGGTGGGAATAAACTTAAGAAAATGAAAAGAAGAGAAGAAAAAAATAATATTAAATATATAATATATAGCGGAAATGAAAAAAAAAATCAGCCCCCATCACCCACATGAATTTTTACCCTCCACTCCGGCCTCTTCAACGCCAAAATAAGAAATCAATTACTAGATATGAAAGTTAAGAAAAGAGAGAATTGTGTATCTAGAAGACTTCTTAGGAGACATAACACTTACTAATAGCTAAAAGGAATCTTCAACTATGAAAAAAAAAAAAAACTATGAAAAAAAACCATGTACGACAAAGTTATCCGAAAGTAAAGTTTCAAAAAATTAATCATTTCGAAACGAAAAAAAAAATATTCATTTTGAAACAGGGAGAGTATTAAACAAAAACTTGAGCGAATTGAGCCATCAATCTTCTTTTTTTAGTTTTTTTTTTACTCCCTTTCTTCCAAAATATATGTTCAAAAAATTTTCAAATTTATTCTTGATCAATAGCAAGTTTGAAATCATTTTGAACTAAGAAAGTAATAAAAAAAAAAAGAACAATGGCATTTCTTTTTCATTTTGTCTTAATAATATTCTTAAAATTAAATGAATATATATGTTAATGCAGTATTGAAAAAAGTTGAGCTAAAAAACGATACACTCCTACCAAATTCCAATCCCGACCCGCTACATCTCGGCCACTATCAGTCGTCACTTTGCCACTAGCAAGCAACACACAAATGGCGTCCCGCATTTCTTCACTCGCCTCTCTACTCAGAATCCGTAAAACCCCATTATTTGCAGCATTCAAATTCACTTTTTCGATTACAAACCCTCCCGGAATCACTTGTCGCACTTCATCAACCCCACTAAATTGCCGTCCTCCCTCAACTTCACCCGGCCGGCCTCCCAATCTTTGCAGTTTTTCAATTCCATTTTTTATTTTCCGAAAGATTTTGCTACACATCGCGTCAATTATGATATCTTTTTATACCCACATGTAAGATTTAGTACATGTGAATCCCCACGGTGTTTGGCATCCGTCATTGATCTATGTGGCTTATGCGAACCTATTTGTAAAAAGTCCCAGAGCATAATATTCTCTCTTTCATGTTCAACTCGACTCATTTTAAAGATTTAAATCAGCACTTCATCAACCCCACTAAAAAAGAAATAGCTAGGTGGGAATAAACTTAAGAAAATAAGAAATCAATTACTAGATATGAAATCAATCCGAAATGGAACACTAATAAAGCAAATATGGTCATGCTTGTGTGGAATGGATGAAACATTTTATAACTAAAAAAGAAAAATTACTATGTAAACTCATCCAATTAAAATTTAATTGTCCTCTTTGAAAAATAAAAGTAAAAGCAAATAAACCATGATGCCAAACACTAATATTCTCATAACAACAAAATCAGCGACTGACTAATTTGTCTAGTATTCCATTTAGCATACTAAAACTTGCAATTACATGTAAAATGGATATGTTTCATTCTCAACATATAACACTTCAAAATAATAAATTTCCCCACAATACAATAGTTAATTTGACGCTTCCAATTCTTTCGTAAAAGTTACTTCACCAAACCAAAAGCATGCGTAATTTAAAATACAAGTAGCACACGAAACAAATAAGACCTAGGTTGTCACCTTTTGCATGTAAGCATAATATCTTTGTTTAACTTATGTATCCTTATTAACAAGTAACATAGGGGGAGTAGCGGCAAATAACCAAAATTGCACCAATATTTTTAGCTATAACCAAATTTTGAATCAAATTTAACCCCAATATATCAAAAGACGTGTGCAAGAGACCAATTTCCACAAAATCACACACAATAATCTCAGGCCGAAAAATAAGATAATATATATGTAGAGTGAGTGAGAGGAGTATACCCTTTCGGGGAAAGGAGCTTGATATTCCCTTCTTCCTCTGACCGTAGGTAACTATTAGCACTCAACCCACCACTAGCATAAAGATCTCCCTTCTTCACAACCACAGGTTCTTCTCTCTTCCGCAGCAGCAAAAATCTCTTCTTTCTCACTCTCTCCTCCTCACCCTCGGATATGAAATCACCGGCGCCGGCGCAGTCACGCTGCCCGCTGCCTCTTCGTGAACCACCTCCTTATGTTTTTCTCGTCCTACGCGTCTGCGGCTTCACAACTTTCACGACCGCTCGCCGCCGCCACCTCTCCTTGGCTGCAGCCGCCTAATCTTTACCGACCAAACGCTCCGATCTCTCTCTCTCCGTAGCAGCAGAAGCCGGAAGAGGACTCTCCTTATCTACCGGAGCACAGCCACGTCGTACTCCACTACGCAGCTCCGGCATTCTTTACCCATACAATTCACACATAACATCAATAAAAACCTACAAGAATCTACCATTATCTAATCATTACGAAATCGGTCAATTCAAGAACAGAAATTTTAAAACCCTAAGAAATCGAGAAATGAATCCACTTCTGAAATCGGCAAAATCGGGTGTGATTGCAAGGGTTTGTAGAGATTATTTCATGAATTAGGTCAAAATTTGAGAGCTTCACAGGCAACTTGTAAAGATTATCACAAGAATAATCGCCAAACGCATCATTCAGAAATACGAACAAAGACGAAATGACTCCAAAACAAGCAAATTGAACATTTTCAAATCTGAATTCAAATCAAATCGACAACTTTGTTCTTCCTTGATCTTGAAGATTATCACAAGAATAATTGCGAAATCAAGAAATCTAACAAATTTCTCTTGTTTGTCGCTAGGGTTTTGTTTTCTTCTTTGAGATTTTATCCAGCCGTTAAATTTCTCGTCTTTTTTAAGAGTGCAATCGTAGGGTTTTAATTTCGGATTTAGCAGTTAAATCTGTATTTTGGTCTACTGATAAGTTCGAGTTAGGTTGCGATTATGAAAGATCGGGTACAGGCGCCGCCGATCCAAATGATGAACATGAACCAACGAGTTTCATGATGAATCAACAACAGCAACAGAAGGTAATTATTGTTGATAATTGTTATAGTAACTCTCAAATGTTGTTGAATCATCGTTCTGATCGAAACATTATTTTGTAGTCATAATTGTAATGTCATGTAGTTCTCGTTCGTTGATGAATGCGTCTGTTTCTCATTTGCAGGGAATCGGCGGAGCCACGAGATGATGAATCGTGGTGGTGGTGGTGGATATATGGGATGTGGCCGCCACCTGGACTGCCCAGGTCGATCGAGTTGAAATTTCAGAACCGCATATGCTGCCGCCTCCTGGATTTGTTTCTAATTCTTTGTCAAAACTAATGGGACATAAGGGAAAAAGGGAAAGGACAAAAGAATTAGGAAGGATAATCCTGTGATTGGCAGTAGTGGTGTTGGTGGAGTTGGAGATGGAGTTGGAGGTTATAAGCCACCAACGCTTCAAGAATTGCAACATCAGAATCGATTGAAGGCTAGGAGACATTTCCCTAAGAAGAAATTTAATAATAATAACAATAACTATTCTTTTTAACTATAATAGGTTTGCTCCTTATGCTCATGCTCCTCGCAATAAAACTTCGTTTATCATACGTGCAAAGAAATCAGGTGGAATTACATCTCTTGTATCACCGTGTCCGGTAACTCCTGCTGTGCTGCCTACCCAAAAATTTCCGCCTTCTAGGGAGGTTTTAGTTGATATGGCAAAGGAAGAATGGGGGTTGATAGTTATGGTTCCATAGAAAGGGTTGATTAGGCTTAGGTCGCTGGCCGGAAATGAGGCGGAGGACGAGGAGGATGAAGAGGGAGGACATTGAGTGACATTGATGTGGAGGAGCATATGGAGGTCGAGCACTCATTATCTTTTGGAGAGAGAGTGGATCATGATTTGAGCCGGTTTGAGAAATGATTTATCCAGAATTAGAGAGTTTCGATGACTTGAGGAGGAGGTTGATTCTGCCTGAGTGCGTAATAGTACTCATTATTTTAAGAATATTATTAAGACAAAATGAAAAGAAATGCCATTGTTCTTTTTTTATTACTTTCTTAGTTCAAAATGATTTCAAACTTGCTATTGATCAAGAATAAATTTGAAAATTTTTTGAACATATATTTTGGAAGAAAGGGAGTAAAAAAAAAAAAAGAAGATTGATGGCTCAATTCGCTCAAGTTTTTGTTTATCCATACTCTCCTGTTTGAGATGAATATTTTTTTTAAGTTTCGAAATGATTAATTTTTGAAACTTTACTTTCGGATAACTTTGTCGTACATGGTTTTTTTCTTAGTTTATTTTTTTCATAGTTTAGATTCACTTTTCAACTATCTTAAGTATTATAACCACCCTAATAAGTCTTCTAGATACACAATTCTCTCTTTTCTTAACTTTCATATCTAATAATTATGATTTCTTATTTTAGCGTTGAGAAAGTGAGAGATGGAGGGTAAAAATTCATGTAGGTGATGGGGGTTGATTTTTTTTCCATTTCAGCTATATATTATATATTTATTCTTTATTTTTTCTTCTTCTCTTCTTTTCATTTTCTTAAGTTTATTTCACCTATTTCTTCTTTTAATATTTTTTTTACATCCTTTCTTTCATGATGATATATGAGGATTCATGTTAAGCGACCCAAAATCATTTGGGACTAAAACTTTGTTGTTGTTGTAGCGTGATTTTAAGCTCCTTCTAAAATGTGATTGCAATACATAACATCATAAAATAATGTGTCCTTCCGTAGAGCATCTTTCCGGACACTCTCCTTCACTTCTAAACTCTTGGAATAAATGTTGTCCCTAACTTTTGTTCTTTAACCATCTTTACATGGGGGCTCGGATATAAATATTTGGTGACCATGGAATTATTGTATTGTAAAGGAAAAATAGAAGAAGACCAATTCTGTTGTAGGAAAAGATTGTAAGCAAAAAAAAAAAAAAAAAAAAAATGCTAACTAGGAATGAATGCAGCGAGAATTAAGTATTTTTGACAATGCTCAAACAGCGGGTGATTATTGCATAGTCTCGGCCACGATTTTACCACTGCTTAAATGAACAATAATTAAGGTTGTAAAGCAAATGGAATGAAATTATTCTATAATGGAGACAAATTGACCTCATTAGACACGAATTCAATGAAGCCAAAATGCTTGGATTTCCCCATTTGAAATAGGATTAATTCCACATGCTCCCTCATTTCTAAATCATTCTCCATAAAAACTCTTGATATATTTCTAAAAGCACATATCTGATATTTGACCCAAATCAAAATTCCCATATAAACCCGAATCCCACTTAAACAAAATGGTTCCACTCTTCTCTCCCCTCATTCTAGTCACTCTCTCACACACACACTCACGCACACACACGACCCTCTCTCATTACCATTTCTCTCTCATGATATACACCCATATTCGGATCTTCGGATTTGAAAACCCATGAAAGAGGAAACGGGACTATAGAAGTGGGAGAGGAAACCCACAAAAAATTCTCAGCATTTTAAGAAAATGTGAAAAAAATTGAAAAAAAAAATTACTCTTATACCTAGATACCAAAATAATTCCTGGTCATATACCTTTTGGTGTGGAAGCGGATTGCTTAATAAAATATGAGACTTTTTATTATTTTTAAGAAAAATGTAGAAAGATTATAGAAGATTGTGAGAAAAGTGCTCTTATGCCTGGGTATAAGAGTAATTCTAATCTTATACCTTCAGGTATAGGAGCGGACGGGTAAGGTTAGTGTTGAGGCGTGGATTTTTGTGAAATTACAGATACTGGCATGGGTATTTATGGGCTTGTTATGTCTTCCCGGGTCATAGGTTCCATAGCCCACTGAAATATCAAGCACGCGTACTGTTCGATTAAGAAAATAACAAATGGAAAAGCTGCTAATCATATAATTTGGAACATTCGATAGAAGAAGTAAATCAATGGGATATGATCTGAAGAAATCACTCGTGATACTACTACCCGAGAACATTTAATAGAGCTTATATATTCAATAACTCTTCGGGCCTCGAACTTTGAGGAAAATATAATTGAGTAAATGATAGATTTCCTTTACCATGTCCAATGATTTCCACCAATGTACCGATGAATCACCTGCACTACTGATGAGCAAGTCTTCCACAGTGGGAAAGCAGTTAGGTGCATTCCCACACAAGTCTAAACCACTAATCCCGACTATCTAAACTTACCATTTCAACTAGCATTTTAAACTTACCATTTCGAAAACTGTGGGAGCTCGATGCAATCATGGAGTCATAAACTAAAACACACACCCTATAATATGCATATACGCGCTTTGCAGCGTATATGCCTACAGACTTGTTTATATATGAGGAAATAGAGAGAGAGAGGGAGAGAGAGAGAAACGAACGGGTCGAGCTTAAATCATCAAATAACCAGGCCACAGCCAGGAATATTTTAATCAACCTTAACCACATTAATGTTTACATTTTATGTTTGAGCCTAATTCATGAGGACCAAGTGCATTAGAAACCCCCAACCCTAATTGGCACTTTATATAAGCCTCTACGACTTCCTTTACGAAAATAGTCAAGCCTCTGCCACTTCATTTAAGAAAATAGTCGACTGCTCCACTGCCACGCCCGAGGGAGGGCGGCCGCCGCTAGTTTGTCGGCTCTTACATGGAAGGTTAGATCTCAGAAGCTTTTCCTATTACTGGCTCATATATGGAAGGTTAGATCTCAGCCTCTAATTCTTGTTGTTAGTTCAGTTTTAGTTGAAATGATTTGGCAATTTTATCTTTTTAGATATATGTTTCCTATGGAATTTATGTGCGGTGTACTTAATGTTGATTGTTTGACTTTATTTTCTTAGGCCAAGCTTGATGGCCATCATGGTATATCAAGTTATATCACGTTGTTAGGCTCTGCAGCAATTCCTCGATCATTGTCCCTGATATATCCCAAGATGCGTTGTCTTCCAGTATATATCGAATAAAAGTTGAACTTTATGTGTGTCGACCTCATGATTTCAACTTTTAAGTGAAGTTGAATTGGAATGCTTTTTATATTGAGTATTTCTTGATTATTGTTTACGGTTTTATTATTACAATAGGAGATAACTTGGATTGTTTGCAAGTATATTAAAAAGTCCTTGTTCCTTTGTCATTGGTTTGTTCATAATATATTTGTATTTACATTTACTTTTCATAGAAGAAGAGGACAATTAATTTGGATTTGAATGAGTTAACATATTACTTTTTCCATTTTCTTCTTAATTCTTTATTTCTTTTTTTTTTTCCCGTTGGGTTTACAAGTATTCGAGTATATTTGATTATATATTCTTATGATTCAATTATATATTCTTTACCTTTATACTCTCGTATGCTCCCCTCAGCCCCATAACAAGGTGAAACTACACCTGGAATAGCCGAGCACTTTTATTAATTTTTATTCAAGCTATATCATCGTGCTTCCTTACTCACAACAACTATCCACTTCCTATTTCTTACCCCACTTTCTCTCTTTTACATTGCTTTTTCATACTCATGACACCTCCTCCCTATCGATACTATACTACTTTTTCACTTAATCACCTCTCATTCAATTTTAGTTTCACTTGTTATGGGAAGGAGGGAGTATTCTTTAGCGATTATTGTTAAATTAGAAGTAGAACCTAGTGATTTCATTTTCAACCAAAAATTACAGTAAATTTATGAAACACTTCTATACTTGATTAAGCTGACCATTAATGTACTGAGTTTTTACACTGTATGTCTCGTATTTCAAGACTGGCATTACATTTATCACAGGATTTCTAACCAGATCTCCTCCAAAAGACCAGAAACTTTCTTCTAAACCCGAGACTTCTTGTCTGAAAAAAACAATGTTCTTCTGGGTATCTAAATCCCAGCACATCTTCACATTAAACAATGTTCTTCTGGGTATCTAAATCACAGTACATCTTCTTGAAAAGATTATTTCATAAACTATGGCAACAAATCATGGTTATGGCACAACGAAAACAAGTTCTACTTCACGCTAATTGTTTATTTATCAAATAAACGGAAGGGGGAAAGAAAAGAGGATTAATACATAACACAAGAACATGAAAAGATGGGATTGAAAAACAACTATTAACTATTTTACTTGAAGCAAATGCTCAAACAGTAGTTGATTGTGCAAAGTCTAAATCTAACTTAAATTTCAATGACTTATATACCATGGGGGGAGGGAGCTAGACCACTCAAATCACACACCTTTCCCTTAATTCCCTTCGTTCGTAATTTGTGTCCAAACCTTCGGCAAACACCACCTCACTGATATGCAGCTCCCACCCACAGAAGCCACCCTTGCAATCACCTTCTTTACCAGCAGTACCCCTCAAAGCCTCTCTTATTTCTAGTCCTTTAGGGATAGTTTGGTATGCCGTTTTAACACCGGATAATTTTTACTGGTATAATTAAGCCAAGCTAGCTGTTGTTTGGTTGGTAAATGTCGGTCAGTATTAATTAGCCGCCATATCAGAATTATTGCCTTATCCCCTCACTAATAATACCAATTAAATGGTGGTATTATTAATCCCAACCTCAATGAAAGGGCGGATTACAATATTATCCCAAATATGCCCTTGTTCTTTTGATAAACCTTCGCAATAGAAAATCGATCTTTTGATAAACCTTAGCACTGGAAAGTGGAAAATTATTCTGGAGCGATGAACCCATTGATCCATTGAAATATTATTGAAGGCAGCAAAAAGCACAAGAAGACTACAACATTTCTCTATCTCAGCCAGAATGAAACTTTGCCAATTGATTCTCCTGCACAACGAAAATTTTCAGCGCAACGAGCCATCCAATCTCCGGTGATATACGACCGGAGAGGGTGAAAGAAGGCAAACCCAGAACAACCAAGTTTTTTAGTTTGCCAAAGGATGCTAAAATGGGTCCGGTAAGGGTGTTGCCACCGATTTGGACAACCCAGATGGAGGAAATTCCACCGAACTGAGACTGAGGTGAATGAGGTCGGAGAGATGGTTGGTAAAAAGAGAAGATGTTGGAAAGAGAAGAGAGGAGGTAAGAGATATAATGGAACCAGTCCAATTGCAGCAATTTGGGTTTCTCAATGACCAATCGTGGAGTGTTTAATGGATGGAATTCAATTGATTCTAAATTTTACTACTACTACTTCTTTTTTGTTTCCTATATTTTTTCTGAAAAGATTTCCAATAAAATTTAGAAATTCTTTTGTAGAAAAATGCTAAGTCAACTCATTCAAAAGAAAATTATCTAATCTCAATAAAAAATTGGAGTAGCTAAATGTTAATCTGAATTTTATAATTGTAGGTTAAGGGTATTGTTGGAAAAGGAATAGTAATAATGCATTTATACATGATTAGTGAATATTAGTCCCGTAACCAAATATTCTTACAGACATTAGGATTATTTGTACCCTCATTAATATGGAGGGGTTTAATTAGCCCTCGCTAATTATACTGCTCATTTTTATCCGGCTACCAAACGAGCCCTTAGTGTCTTCCTCATCAAAGCTTCTCTTACTCTCTTTCCTACCATTTACAAAACTACTTGCAACTTTGCTCACCCTGAAGGATTTAGCAACAAAATACAATACCGTACACAACTTTTTATATATTCAATCTGTGAAGGAAAAGATCGTTAAGATCAATCAGGCAAGATTTGGTATCGGTATTAGAAAGGTTTATCATAATGAGATGCCTGCTCTCTTCTCCTCCATCCCCTCCAGGCCTATTAGCCGACAATGACAACTGAGATAATTGTTGGTGAAGAAATTAAAGGGATTAATGAGGTTGTAGGTTGTGGTGGTGTCTTTTTCTTAAATTTCAGTAGCTAATGGATCTGGATTCTGAAGGAAGAAAAAGTGATCAACACAATAGAGCTCGAGAAAGCAATTAAAGTTGATCAACGATTGAGTAATCTTATTTGGGTTTGAATTTTTTCAACCATGTTTATGATAGTTAAAAAAGGCAGAGATCGATGGGGTTGTTGAGAGAATGCTAAGATTCATTTTGGTTGTTGCAATTAATCAGTAGGGAAAAAACTCACATATCGAGATGACATTGCAAATAATAAAATAAAAGTTGCAAGCAAGCAAAATGAGAATACCTTCCATTTCATTCTCATA